>JAHWFO010005382.1:2066185-2104896 GCA_023313115.1 Rhysida immarginata | reverse complement strand
TGCACCAACGGAGCAAAAATACTTTAACTATGCCAAATTTCAGCTTTTTGCGATATCAGACGGCTTCAGAAAGCTCTGGAAAGAGAATTGGACATACATACATCCGGACATACAACGAAATTATATATATAGATTACTGTACTTAATCCTAAATTTTCAGACTTTTTTGGCTTCATACAAAAGTGTTCACCATTTCATGGAGGTTTCATTGTGAAATTTCCGTGAGTAGTATAATTTTAAAGAGAAGCTAGTTTAGCTGACTCTCAGTGATACGGGGTGTGGAAACGGCCATTCATTTTATAAGGTCAATATTCATTTTTTTTTAAATAAATGTATACGAAATGAATATCCTATTTTTACATTCTTGTAACAGAGAAAGTATTGTAATCGTCAAAAAATTCGACCTCGAGATTTTAATGACTCTCGACTTTTAAACCTTTCTAAGTCCGAAAAACACACTTTTGCAATTACGAGGGGCGTTCAAATTTGACTTTATTTTTTTATAAAATGAGGAAACTACAAAAAAACAAACAACACACCAATTATTTCTCAAAGAACTCTCCTTGCTTCTCTAAATACTTTTTCCAGCGTTCTGGGAACATCTGGATACCGGTTCTGTAGAAATCTTCAGGCTGATGTCAAAACGACGTCAGGATAGCCTTTTTCACTTCCTCATTGGAACCGAACCTCTGCCCACCCAAGAGCTCTTTCAATATTCCAAAAAGGTGATAGTCGCAAGGAGAGAGATCGGGGTTGTATGGAGGATGTTGTGAAATGTCCCATTTGAGTTCCGTCGGTGTGTCCATAGTCAGTTTGGCATTGTCTTACAGAAAACAAACACCATTGGTCGCTTTTTCCTTAGTGCCGGCTTCAGAGACGTCCTCAAAATGTCACAGTAGTAGGGTGCATTTATGGTTCGACGTTCTTCCAGAAAATCGACATGCATTTATGTGGCCGACGATGTCATCTTGAATTTCTTGGGTCGTGGTGAGTCAGTGTGACGCCCTTCTATGCTCGCACGCTTGCTTTCAGGAGTATGGTGATGAATCCATGTCTCGTCGGTGGTCACAACACGCCTTAGGAAGCTGTCACCTTCCCTGTCATATCGCTGCAGCATCATGGAACAGATTTCCACCCGGGTGGTTTTGTGATCCTCGAAGAGGTGCTTAGGGACGCATCTGGCACAGATCTTGTTGAATTCGCCCTCCTTCAAACTTTGGCACCAAGCAAAGACGGATAATTGAGACAAAGATGACTCGGTGAACTTCTTTGAAGTCTCTGATGAATTTCAAATGCTTTCACACCTTCGTTGTAGAGAAAATTGATGATTATTCGTTGTTCCACTTTGGTCGACACATCGCTGTCCGCCACTTTGTTTAAACAAATAATCGGTTGTCATGGCAACCGGATGAATGGTGCTGTATTTGCATGACAGACTGTAGTTGCCATCTCAACAATGAAAGTTTAGATTTTTACGACAATGAAATTTACAAAAAATAAAGTCCAGATCAAATTTGAACGCCCCTCGTATGTCTGTGTATCTGTATGTGAGTGAACGCAATAACCCACAAGCGCAACGATCTAGATGGATGAAATTTTGTATCTAGTCCTTACACTAAAATTGTAGATCTGTATCTACTTTTGGATCAAATCTGCCAATCGGAAGTAGTATTTTACCTAAACACATATTCAATTTTCTTTATATAATTAGGACTTTAAATAAAGGTAAACAAATAAAATTTAATACAGGGTTTTAAAAGGATGAAAAACAATTAGATATCAAATTTCAACACAGTCGGACAGGAAAAAGGGGCATTTTACCTGAACACTTACCTAATATCTACAGGGTATTACGTTGCACCCATCAGCCTTTTTTTCTCGGAAGTTCGACGTCCTTGAGCTTGGGGAAAAATTTAAATGACAAAAGACTCTGCGAAGAATTTAATGGGGTCTGTCTCGTTTTCCGGACATGACTGGAAATTGATGCACCCGGGGTTTGCTCAAAAACTTTAAATGGGAACATGGGTCGAATAGGGTGACTTGGATAGATCTTGGAAAAAGAAGCAACTTTTGTAGGACAAACGATTTTTTTCCAAACAGCTTCCATCAGGAAATAAGCAATAAAAACATTTTCAGGTCACGTGTTTGCAATTTGCCCTGTTGACGTTTCTTTAAAACATTTGCACGTCATATGTTTATTTATGTTGAACATTGGTTGTCTAACACATAGTAAAAATCATTTTTGAGCACACGTTATATAAGTGACATTATGTAGGAGTATACGAAAAAGTCTAGAAGAGAACACTCCCGATTTTAAAAACTAACCGTTTCCCTAACTTATCGTTCTGGTTAAAAGGTCCACCACTGAGCGTGTAAGGCTGGGGTAGCTTCTCCTCACAATTAACTTATTTTAAAACTGTTAAGCCATTCTTTATTCCGTACCTGCAGATAAAACTTAACTGTACAGTGAATTGTATTTAGCTTCATTGTATTCACTGGTAATTTCAGGAAAAAAAAAGCATTGTACAGTTTACCGTTTCTGGTCCTTCATCATGATTCCTCGTGAACTTTGTAGCTTAGCAGATCTTAAAACTGAGTAAACTAAGTTAGCATAAATTGATATTAATAATCATAATTACTAAGAATATTTAATTGAAGCTCATGAACACAGGAATCTTTTGAAACGTGCTATGGCCTTTAAGTTCTTGGTTCATCCAACCCATTCACATCTGATAAACAAAGAATTATTATTCAAATGAAATGATATTTGAAATGCTCGTTTACATTTGATTAATAATTGCCCGAGCATATTCCGATCGACGCCCATGGCATTTCGACAGATACTTGCGCGCGACGATTGGTGTAGATCGGGTTGAGGTCGAAAATTCCAGACCCGAGCTCCCGAACATCAATCACCGCGAAGCAACCCGTTCGGGTCCGCGGCAGCTGAGACCCGATTCCGTGTACAGTCGAACACTTGAAATGTTTCTGAAAGAAATAGCCTAATTCTGATGATTTAAACGCAATTCCCCGATGATGGAAATTGGTTAGTTTAAGTGATATTAATCGTTATTTATCGCATTTCGGCTCTTTAACTGCATGTGATTCATATGTGTATCAATTTGAATCCCGCTACTCGAAATGTTCAAATGCCATGTAGTTCGTCGTTTCATATGGCGGCTCAAAGAGTCAAATGGTAAACTTGAAGGGCGAACATTACATTTACGGGAAATTTATCGCATTCTTTGTGATTTGTTAGTTTCAAGTCAAGTGGTAATTTTAGCAGGAGTATATCCGTCGAATGGTGTTTGTTTGTTTATAAACTTTTGCTTTATCCAGCGATGGACAATGAGAAATGGACAACGATTCTTGCTGGCAATAATCTCAGTCTTTTCAAGAACATTACAAACATCGTATAAATGGTCCATAAGCTCTTTTCGTTGTTAAGCTCTGTTTCTAGAGCTTAAATTTAACCGTGAAAGCAAAGTCAATAGTTGCAGACATTTATTTATTCTAAACATTACTTATAAGAAGAAAGTATTAAAATTTTTCGCTTTTTTTACAAATAGAAAACCAAATGAGTTTTGTAAATATTCCCAAATATTGCTTTATTTATTTCTCTGTTTTTACTGCTTCGAATGAGCAAAGCTTGAAAATATCAGGAACAAATGAAACATATGTACAGGGTGTTGCAGATAACTGCAGGGCAGTATAACGGGAAGCCTAGCGCTCGATTGCAGGGGCCGGTTCGGTCGATTGGCAAAATGGAGGGAGATGATGGTGGCCTGCAGCAGCCAGCAGTTTCCACAGTCGGGGGGGGGGGGTGAACGTCAAAACTGTCATGTTTTTGATAAAATTACCCAATTATCATTTGATGTCGAGCCGGCCTCTGCAATCGAGCGGATAGGCTTCCGTTATACTGCCCTGTAGTTATCTGCAACACCCTGTACATGGACGGAACTTTCAGTATTGTACCAAATTTTCGTATCAGTTATATACGATTCATGGTTTTAAAAATATTTTTTACGTTTCTCTGATATTCTGCTCATTGCCAAAAAAACAACTGAGACTAACGAAAGCGTCTTAAAGTTAATTTGTCAGAAATGTTCTACCAACGATTTAAATTTTAATGTTGTTGTTGATTTTAAAAGTGCTATTCATTCTGCTGTTATGAATACTTGGAATTTCGTATGTTAGTAGGTGTCCGGTTTTATCTCGCTCAAGCGTAGTGTAGAAAAATACACAATTTGGGTTTAGCATCTGATTATAAAGAACGACATAGTGACATTGGTATTTGGTTGAGAACGGTATTCGGATGCATGTTCTTAGATCCTGCAGAAGTCGGAGACTTTTTTTTGATAATGAATTAGATGAAAGCCAGCCAAGCAACGAACGTATACAACTGTTTGCAGATTACTTTATAGATAATTATATTTCCGATGAAGCAAAATTCCCTACACATATTTGGGCTGCAATGACTGCATTAACGTCACGCACGACTAACAGATGTGAGTCTTTGCACAGCCATTTCAGTGCTGGTTTCTTTAGTAGCCACCCATCTATTTTTATTTTTATACAAAAGTTAGAAGTACAAAATGAAACATATATAAAGATTCAAAAAAAAACAACAACAAAAGAATGTTTAGATAAACGAATAGCACAATACCAATCTCAAGGAATAACCCGCCTTCAATATGTAAAATGTGCAGAAAATGTTTTGATAAGAATTGAAAAATAAATAAAACAATTAAAAAAAACTATTTTGTTATTGTATATTCTTATTTTGAATATAAATTGAAGAAATAAAAACAGCTGTATAAAACAGCTGTATAATTCTCCCCCCCCCCCCACTTCTCCTGGAAATGGATTTTTCAGGTGCGCATTTCTTTACTGTGTGCAATTTCTAATAAGTAAATTCCAAGAATGGAAGTGTGCAGTTTCGGACGCCCCATGAGGTTAAGTTCAGAATGAAATCTTATGAATGTCACTGATTCTGTTGTCTAGGCAACCATGTAAACATTACTTGTTTTGAATGTGGTTTTGTTCATATTTTTTTTTTTTTATGCACTGTTGATATTAATGATTAAAGAGAGACATTCGTTGTATCCATCATTATTTAAAACACGTGTTGAAACAGTGTGTCTTGTAAACACGTGAGAACGATGTAGCTATTCAAATTCTTAAAAATTTGTATTTCTTTAAAAATACATATTTACCAACTTTTAAAATATTTATTTATTAAAAAAAACTATACAAACAATTATTTTTGTTAAAAGACTATTGTTTAATTGGTATTTACATACATATTTTACTTGTGTGCATTTGTCTCAACTAATAGCAGACGAGCTTCCTAAGCTCAACAAATATTCGGTTCGAATGTAGGTACTCCCAGTTTATGCGTGCACTTGATTGACAATGGAAGCAT
This sequence comes from Rhysida immarginata, assembly GCA_023313115.1. Lineage (NCBI taxonomy): Eukaryota > Metazoa > Arthropoda > Chilopoda > Scolopendromorpha > Scolopendridae > Rhysida > Rhysida immarginata. The sequence continues at coordinate 2,099,471 of JAHWFO010005382.1, read as the reverse complement.
CCGCAATTGAGCATTGAAACGGAATCCGGTTTCTAGTTCCGGTTACCACTCATCGGCAAATAGTATAGGTGTACACCCTAGCCTTGCTCAAGTCAAGGAATGGGCAAAGAAATTTCGGGAAGGATTGAAAACCTTGTGCTGGAAGCAGACGAATAATGATCCGTAAAATTGCAGCTGACGTGGTACAGGGTGTGGGTACTGTATACGCAATTGTGGGTAATGTATACGCAATGGTGGATAATGCATACGCAATGGTGGATAATGTATACGCAATGATTACCACATATTCTCAACGACGACCAGACCAAACTCCGCTCGGGCTTATCACAGTGCTTATCACTTTTTCTGACCCGATATACGTCGCAAGGAAATGACTCTCTGGATTGTGTCTGGGAGAAGTGTCTGAAAAGGAGGGGCAAGTATTTGTATCGATAAAATGCCTGTATTCCAGCAGGTTTAAGTTTCTGGTCATTTATTGAGCAACCCTTATACTAAAATTCTTTTAAATAGGACATTCTTTCTGAATTTCATTAAAGATTTTAGATGTTTTGGTTTTTTTTTCTCGTCTAACTGTGATCAAAACGTTCCGGACACCCGTGATGTAATTCAGTATGGTGTTGAAACTCCCTTTGCTTTTATTATGGTCTCTACTCTCCAAGGAACTTTTCATCAGATTAGAGAGATTAAGCAGCACGTAAACGCGAGCGTGTATAAAACTTAACTTTTTTTTGTTGTCTGCATATAGGGGCGTTCATTCCTCAAATAATGCTCACTATTTTTGAAACACCCTTCTTTATACTTTATATTTCCTTCAGTTGTGTTCTTACTACGTATGTATCCTTTATTATAAAAAGATGGTTCTAATATATTGTAAATGATACGTATTTTTGAAATCATTTATTTAATGGCTTTTTTTTATCAGTGTTTTCTTTAAAAATTAGTCTTTCATAATGCTTATAATTATTTAAATTCGAATTTTCTTCAAAGCTCTTATTTTTTGACAAGCACGGTCTTCGATTTTTTCCCCTTACCTTTTTCCATCACTGCTTCTTTAAAGATTTTTTTTATGTCATTGCTATTTTAAATGTAATTAAAAATAGTTAATCATCTCATACGGCTTTAGATTAATCTGTTCTTACTAAATAATTTCAGGTAGAATGTGCTCTTAATCATTGAATCTCTTTAATACTTAATCAAGATTTTATAAAGAAAAGAACTTTAGTATCTAAAAATCTGACAAGAAGGATTTAAATGAAACTTCATACAATTTGACAGTGAATATTTCAAAAGAATAATCTTTACTGATGCTCGCTTAAGTAATAATCCAAGATCATCATAGAGTAGATGTTGAAGTTTAAGAAAAGTAATCAGTCTGAGAATATGTTTGTAAATGTCAATGCAATCGACAGACAATACCAAAATTATAAGCAAACCGAAGCCAACGAGAGACAGGCCTGGGCGCTCAAAAGTCACCTGACCATCGAGGTCCGAGCAACAATCCATCCTCACTTTTGAATACTCTGCCTGTCTCTCGTTGGCTTCGTAACAGTGTGGCCAGTTTGGCATTTTTTTAAAGCGCTTATCCTTGTTTTCATTGTTTTGTGCATTGTTTAATTTTTATTAACAATGCCCAGCAAAGGATATGCGCATGAAAAAAAATGCCAAATTGGCCACATTGCTTCATAAGTAAAAAAAAATACCATCATATGTTTGTAGACACCGTATAGCTGGAGATAGTTGATTGAAAAGTTATGTATAGGTGGATTCTTTCATTGAAAGAACTGTCCATCCATTCTAAGAAGTCAAAGTAATTTTGATGCGGGAACTGTGATGGTGGGGTCTTGAAATTATGTTTTCTGTAAGTCCATAAATCATACATACTATTCGCTTTATGAAATAATTTCCGTTTGGTTAATCGAATTTCTCATTTAAAATTTTTATTTATTATTTATTATTTTTAAATTTTGCTTTGTTTAGGGATAAATTTACAGAATTGTAAGCAATATCATTGATTCCTCTTAAATTTATTTTTAAGTACGTCCAACGAAATACTGAGAAAGTGAAAGTTCTAACTTGCAACATCTCTCTGTAAAATTTCTCTTATAAGTCCGTAAATGAATGAAATAAAAATCAAAGCTTTTTTATAATGACTATCATAAAGTGAAAAAAATTTCTATAGATCTCCTAAACAAAAATTCGCAAAATATAAATTGTTATACAAATCATCTTGGAGTATACTTTTGCAAAAGGACAGGCGTATGCTATTCTTTACTTTGAAATGCACGTAGTTTCTGGAGTCGTTCTTTTACGAAATTAGCATTATAAGCTTTCACCGGGGGAAAGGTAAGTCTCTGATGCTGCACATCAAAAATCGAAGAGGTGAAGCCATTCGAATAGAAGTGAGAAGACAACATCTTAGATACTTGACGAAGGCGCTTTAAAATCGCGGAGGGGTCTAGGCATCTGAATCCCTAATTCCCGGCGAGTTTTCCCTAGACATGCGCACTCGGAGAGTGCAGGAGCACGTGTTGGCTCGAGTCAGGCGCGTGAAAACAATTAGATGACAGGCACGAGGCGCGTAATTGATCGGTTCAGCCGACGACGTTCCTTCATCAGCCTAATTATTTCGCCTCGTGTCTGACGCCATAAGTACACGGCGTGCGAGGCGTGGGAGGAGAGATAGCGCTGATGTGGCGAAGAAGAACCCCCGTCGGCTCTCAAGGGTCTGCGGACGAAACTTTATTAACCAAGCCACCAATTGAACCATTGACAATGTAAATAACGAGGAAAGCCGGTCGCCCACCAGCGCACAAGTCTCCGTGGTCGTGCGAAGCGCCGCTGGAATCAAGCGAACGAAGAAGGCGCATCCCCAACGACGACGACGCTGCAGCCATATTAATGGTGTTAAGCTGAAAACGTTCTTCCACTTCGCTGTCAAGCACCCTAGGGTAGCGTTATAAACAAACTCAGAACTTGCCAAAGGTTTTTCTTGAAAAAAATAATATAAAATTTAAAAAAAATTATTTCATATTTCAATTTCGCAATTGTATGTTTTTGGCCGACACCATATAACGGTGATTTCGTCCATCTGAACTCAAAAAAAATTTTTTTCACTTAAATCAACTTAGGAATTCATGATTCGTGAAGATATGTTGAAATTTTGCAAAAAAAAATAAATCTGCGATCAAATTGTGTGCGGCTACCTCCTCCGAAACGGCACACAGCAGAACCAAATATGGTAAATACACACACAGAAGTTTCTTTAAACTGTGCTTTGACGTATTTTTTATGAGAATTGGTTAAGCCCTTTAAGAGCTATTAGCTTTTTTTCTAAAATATGAATGAGACAAGTCTCGAGTTACTAAATTTTATTAAAGATAAACATGCATTTCGGAGCTTTCGCTTCATCAAAATACAGAAATGACTGTTGCATTCATAGCAGTAAACAAAAATCAGGAACCGGTCAATAATTTTCACTGCAGTCATTGAGACGATAATTCTTGTAAATAACTTGATGGGCTCTGATGAGCCATTTTGGAGTTATTAAGGTGGTTACTATCTCCCACCACCCCCCGCCCCAAGTGGAATTTTCGATTTGTTGAAATATCGCAAAAATATTTCCGCTATTGTGTGATCAAATTTTGTGCAACTCACTCCTCCGAAACGAACTCGGCGAATTGAATAATTTTTGTATATACGCTGATGGATCTGAAATATCATTTAAGAGATATTGAGTTTTTTTTTATTTTTACAAAGTTTTTATCATTATATTGACACTGCAGACTTAGGCCTTAGGACTATGCAGGAAGACTTAATTTCAGGTCAATCAGGTCGAATGTACCGTTCCACCATTTCAATTTATTTTCATTCTGTCTAACAATAAGTTACACAAAATGTATGAGGATTTAGGCTGCTTCTATACAATGGGTTTCACAATGTGGTAACAAACAAACTTTGGCATTTTGTTGAAATGGTCATTTTAAGTGATATGGTATATGAATCTAAATCCTATTTAATTTCGTTACAGAATTATAAAAGATCAAATTTTGAAAGCATAGTAGTAAATCCATACAAAGAGCTACCAGCAACTACAGTCCTTTTAACAATTTGCAATCACTTCTTTGTTGACAAAGTCAAAATTAATACAATTATCCGAACGTTATGCATGCATTATCCCAACAGATAGATTGGTTATGGAGGTCCCATCGCTTGGCCTCCGAGGTTCCCTGACCTAATTCCTTTAGATTTTTACTTTTGGAGTCACTTAAAATCTAGTCTACAGCGTTGACATCAGCATTCGTGAACAGTTACTCCAACAGATAATTGATGCGGCTAATCAATTCGCAATAACAAAGCTATAGTTCATCGTGTTTACATGTCGTGGATTTGTAGCTGTAGTCGTTTATATTCAGTATGAAGGAGCAGTTTTGAGCTTTTGTTATTGTGCTAAATCGTATAATCTTTTTTTTTTGCTTTTATAATTAAATGTTAATTATAAGTTCATACATTAACATGTGGGTTATTTACCTATTTGCTACTGCATTAATAAAAACTTTGATCTATTGTAATTTTTTACCTAATTGGAACAAGACCAAAGTTTGTATGACATTTTTTGCTGAACTTGACTTCCATAAAAAGATGTTAAACTTTGTTACACTCATTGTGAATCGCCCTGCATACGTCATTTTGATAAAAACAGTTTTAGCATTCGACTGTAGAAGAGAGTATCTTGTTGCATGTTTTATCAGAATCGGAGTAGAATTTGTTTAAATTAAAAATTCCCAAAGGAACTTCTCTCTAATCTTACAAGGTGAGACGGAAAGTTCCGTGAATGACTCGGAAAACCAAACAGGGACAGGTATTTCAGAGATGATATTTTACTGTCCTTCAAAGTAAGTCGGCCACGGCCACAATACACTTTTGACTTTGTTCGTACAACTGTTACTTGGCATGTGAAAAATCCTCTTTCGGTACTGTTGAAGTTCCCTCGTCACAGCCTTTTGAATATCTGGAACGTCGAGAAATCTGTGTCCTTTCATTGTTGATTTCTATGGAAGCGCATTCGTCGGGTCCGGCTTAACCTGGATTCTGGTGTCTTCTGCTTGATAACGTTAGGTCGCATATCGTGCATACATAGGTGAAGCAATTCCTCGCGTGAAGACAGATTCCAGAACTTTACTGCCCTCCGTATTCTTCAGACATGTCACCGCAGGACTTCTTCCTGTTTCCTCGTTTGAAATCAACAAAGAAAGGATAGGTTAGGTTAGATCCGGAATCCTTTTCTCGACGTTCCGGAAATTCAAACGGCTGTGACGAGGAAAGTTCAAGCATAATCATAGAAATGCGTTCTGTGATTATGGTTCAAGCAATACCGAAAGAGGATTTTTCCCACGCAAAGAAACAGTTGTACGAACGATATCAAAAACGTATTGTGGCGATGGGGGCTTACTTTGAAGGGCAGTAAAAATTATCTCTGAAATACCTGTCACTGTTTGTTTTTCAGAGTCATTCACCGAATTTTCCGGTCTCACCTTGTACACTGAGTGAGCATATTATTATGACCACCCTGTCAGTATCTCGTTGGGCCACCTTTTGCCTTTAATACTGCGGTGATTCTTCGTGGCATAGATTCCATGAGATGTTGGAAGGTGGTGGGAGGAATCTGACACCATGCCTGTCTAGTTGTGCTAGATTGGACGGTGGTGGATCCAGCCGTCTGATGGTTCGTTCGACTTCGTCCTACAAATGCTCAATCGGAGTGAGATCTGGGGATTGTGGGGGCCACCGAAGTAAGGTAAACTTCCCCTCATGTTCCTGGAACCACTCCTGCACAATACGAGCTCTGTGGCATGGCGCATTGTCTTGCTGGAAGTAGCCATCTCCATTGGGGTACACCATCAACATGACAGGGTGGACTTGATCGGTGACGATACGGAGATATGCTGTGCCATCCAGACGTTGTTCAACACGTATTAACGGACCTAACGCATGCCAGGAAAACATTCCCCAGACCATAACACTGCCGGCACCGGCCTGAAGGGTTGTGCTCGTGCATGCGGGGTCCATGCTTTCGTGCTGTTTCCGCTAGATTCTCACGCGGCCGTCTGCATGATGTAACTGGAATCGTGACTCGTCAGACCACATGATTTGTTTCCACTGCTCGATAGTCCAGTCCTTGTGCTTCTGAGCGAATTGGAGTCGTTTCCGCTTGTTGGCCGCAGACAGCAAAGGTGTGCGAACAGGTCTTCGGCTTCCGATCCCATGCGACGCAGTGTGCGGCGGACAGTGCATTCAGAGACCGTTTTGGAGGACCCCTGATTAAGGTCAGCAGTGATTTGATGCACAGTTGCCCTTCTGTTATCCTTTACCAGTTGTGACAGTCTCCGTTCTGTCCGATCATCAACCATCCGCGGGCGGCCACAACGCGAACGTTCCGACCCCGTCTTCCGGCTAACCGTCCAGTCTTTAAATACTTTAACGACGGCTGCTCTCGAGCACCCCACGAATGCTGCTGTTTCGCTGATACTCGCTTCATAGCTCCGAGCACCTACAATCACCCCGCGTTCGAATGGTGTTGTAACGTGTATGAGCAGGCTAAATAGTAGCTGACGCAGTGGAAATTAGTATTACACGTAAACAGGGGTAGGATATAAAAAAATGAATTTAATAGAAAACATGAAAACTCAAAGAATAATCAAATAAAACAAAAATAACATGAAATCCTTAAGCTCTAGGAAAAATCAACATATGCAATTTCTCAATTGGCATAAAGCAACAAAGTTTACAATCAAGAGTAAACACTTAACTTTCGTGCGAGATCAAACTTATAAGTAACCTTAAACTTCCAAGTAAATTAAAATAACACCGGTTACAAACTTCCTATTATAAGGCGTAGGTAATTGAACATGCAACTCGGTAAACTCACCGAATTCCCAAAAATGAATTAGTCTTACACTCGAATAGTCATAGCCCTCTTATTAAAAAAACCCAACAAGCTCTTATGTATCAAATGAGATAAATAAATACATAAATAACAATACAGGCTTATCCGCTAAAATAATATCTTTTTCTTCTTGAAATACATTAATAGCAAAAGGGCTGCCGAAGGGTAAATCCACACTTAACACATTATAATTATTGCTTAAGGAATATTCAGTCACACACACTTAATAGCCACCATGAAAATATCATGTCACATGATATAGAGTTTTCAAGTTCAAAATGTCACGTCCGGTAAATCACAGAATACGCATTTATGAATGTAATTAACAACGAGCATATAGCAACACTAATAAGTAAAGGTCAAAAATAAGCTTAATGTCCAGTCCAAAAATGTCTTTAGCAATTAAGAGCAATTGAGAACAACAAGCTTTACAAAAGGCACCTTTCCGTTATGTTCGCCGCTCTACGAAAAAAAACACAGAACATTGTAACTAACATTAATAATGAACACTGGACACCTTTAGGAATTAAGACCTTAAATAACTTATCCGAAGGAATTTTAACACCACGAGTAGGTTTCCGTAAATCACTAGGACTGGTAAACGAAACCGTACCCGTAGTTTAGGTAGGCACGGAGACCACAGGGCCAAGCCCCTCGAATCCTCGTGCAGACTCTATGCTCACGCTGATAAAAGTCACTAAATACTGTGCCTATCTCATGATAGCCACAGCCCATTAACGAAAAAGTACTCACAAATAGCGTAGGCGATATTTCTAACGCTTTCAGCAACAGGCAGGACTGTTTACGGGCGTTCTCATTCAAAACGACGAAACCACTGTTCGAGTCGAGCCTCTCCGTAGCAAGATTCTCCGCCCCGAAAGCTTGCCGGCACGGCTCCCACGCTGTCGTGGTAACTGGTGCATTACACGGCGAGCCACGTCCCACGTCGCCGTACCAGCTGTCTCGGCCTTCACCGCTCGGTTTCAATGTGTAAAGCCCAATCCGCCTTACGCTTTCGCTCTCGTAATCCTTTGGTCCGATCTCGTTGCAAACAGCACGTTGACTTAATCTTCTCTCTCGTTCCCGCTTCGAACTTTCAAAATCCAATGCTCGATTATGATCTTCGATCCCATTGGCTGCCTTGCGATGATTCGTATGACGACACTGTTTGCTCCGCTCCGCCCCCGTCTTCGAACGATAGAATTATCGAGAGCGAAACTTCGAGCCAGTGTCGCCAAAATTCGAACTCCGTGACAGGTGTTAAATCGCGTCGTTTACCCATAGTTGAAGAATGGAACACGTCTGCTGTTGTTGACGACACTCAGCTTCCCTTTTTATATTGGTCCGGCCCGCTAGCGACATTGTGGCGATGTCCGTGCGCGCATTTGCATAAACATGTCAGGTGGTCATAATAATATGCTCACTCAGTCTATATAGACTTACGTTATTTCTGTGAGAAAACATAAGCAATTGTTCTGCCTGATCAGTTTTAGTCTTGATGATCTAGCTAGAACCTCGATTTTTACTGATCAAAAATACTTCTTTAAATTATTCATGGACAGTTGGTTTATCTCCTATAATCTGGCTATGACATTGAAGAGAAACGGAATATTTATGGTGAGCACTATAAGGAAAAACAGGTTGGCCGGATATACAGTGTGTCCACAAAAACACTCCCTGATTTGAACTGATTGTAAAATGTAAACTTTTTGCAATAAGTTTGTACTGAGGTAGGTGACTACCTTCTTCAACAAGATGGAGTACCACCGCACTGGCATCGTAATATCCGTAAATTTCTCAATGAGGTCCTGACAAACAGATGGATTGGTCGTGCTGGATTCAATGACCAGGTGTTTCTTCGCTGGCCTCCTAGGTCACCGGACCTTACTGTTTGTGATTTTTTCTTGTGGGGATATATCAAAGACATAGTGTACGCATCTTCCCTACCTGCATGCATGGGAATTCTGCAGGACAGAATCACAGAAGCTGTAAACACAATCACGCCGTATATGCTTTCCAGAGTACGGAATGAGCTCCATTATCGCCTAGATGTTTGCCGTATGACAGGTGGGGCACACATTGAGTGCCTGTAACGAACATACATGTATATCACATGAAACTTCATGAGTTGTTACACGTTTACCTAAAACATGAACACAATATTCCCCAAGGTTTTCATTTTATAACCAAATAAAATCGAGGAGTGTTTTTGTGGACACACTGTACTTTGAAATCAGATGAGGCTTTGCAGAAGATTGGGAGGGGTTCAAACTATTTTCGTATTGAAACGCAAGAAAATGTTATTGCACTCAAATAGTATGATAATAAAGCCGTCTATCTGCTCTCAACTTACAAAGGTCATGAGCCTGTAGAAAATATTAGGCGATGGTCTGCGGCAAGCAAACAATACTTAAATGTTCCATGCCCAGCTCTGGTCAAAGAATATAACTTACGCATAGGTGGAGTTGACCTCCATGATATGCTGACAAAATTATACCGTACAAATATCAATGGACAACGACTTTATTTACGCATAATGTTTCATTTCATAAATATAGCCTTTATTAATATCTATCTAAGTTATAGGACACATTGCAGTCAAGCACATGCTCCTTGTAAATTTTGTCGCAGACATTGCATCTGGATTCTGAAAAAGGGAACATACAAAAGAAGAGAGACCGACCAAGTCTGGATGTACCAGAACCAACAACATCAAAGCGCAAGCCAAAAGCTGCTAGGCCTATGCATGATGTTCTATTGGATTGGTATAAGTCCTTGGCCAGAGCACATCAGTCAAAAATCAAAATGTAAACTGTGCGTTACTAGCTATTCCAGAATTCAATATATGAAATGTGATGTTGCTTTGGGTTTGAATAAGGAAAAAATTGTTTTACAGCGCATCATACCAAGAAATAAAACAAATAAGTATACAATATTTACAAATTTGTCATGTTCTTTGTTAACTAAAATTAAATTCAGGGCGGAAAGGGTCATTATCTTCTGCTGTCGCGCCATTATTTATACTTTTCTGAATAAACTTATTAGTGTAAGAATCTGCGAATAATTATGACACAACTCAATAATAAAATAGTGAATTTTTGGATGGCATCTTTTTCTCTTATAATAATCTTAATTTTGGTATATGAAACCTCAGTAGAATCTGATGCGATACTACTTGCCACGGTCCAAACTGTCTGTCTCCTTGTACAACAGATATCATGGATATTCGAAAAAATGCAGCAACATTTCATGTGCCGCTGTAATGCATAATTGTATTGAGACTGGTGGCCATCACTTAGAAGACTTGCTCTGAACTGCAAGCTGTTGCTATCAGGTGTAAGTTGGCCTAGGGAGCTTACTTTGAAGTATAGCTTGAAAGGGACCCTTCTTTGAAAGCGTCATTTCTGAAATACCTGTCCCTGTTTTTTCCCCGTGTCATTCACCGAACTTTTCGGTCTCACATCAGTATTACACTCAGCATATTGGATAAATATATTGTTGTTTGTCCTGAAAACGAAAGCAGCTGCTTTAAAAGATTCTTACCACGTATTGCTCGTTCATGATCTCGTGGCGATTAAAATATGTATTTGCGAACATTGGTGCCTACTCAAAATACATCTGTAGAATTTTGATTCTAAAGGTTTGAGATAGCTGTATATAGTTTATACGTGAAAATTAAACTTTAGAAAGCATTCTAAGTTTATTCATTCAAAAATACTCAGAAGCAAAATAGCAAACTTTTAACAAAGATTCACAAATGGAACTAACACAAAATTTACATAATTTCATCTTGGCGTGCACTAAATCACGTAAACTGAAGAAAATAATGAAACGAAGAAGAAGAAAGAAAAAAGTAATTTTCTGTGCGCGTATGTGAATGTGAGTGAGTGTATGAGGTGGGTGGGTATCGGTTTGAGCTTCTCAGCGAGACTCGGAATGGAAGAGAACCACTTAGGCTTGCAGTCTTAGTGTAAACAACATTGGGAGCGCATTGAAGCGCATGTGCCTCCGCGTGCGTGGGTGGAGAAGATCGGCTGGCTGAGCAGAGAGAGGGAAAGGCGGAAGAAAGTAATAAATCAGAGAAAGCGAGAGAGCGGCTGAGTCCTGTATGTTCCAACGGGGTGGCGGGCTGCAGCTCCGACCCTATCAACAAGTCTCTCATTCTCCCCTTCGCTCTTTTCCAATAATGAGTTGTTTGTTCGCCGTTCCCTCAGTTGTTGACTTGGATTTGCTCCCTTCTTTGAGTGACAGATAGGAAGAACATTAGCAAGAATAAACAGCGCTGACTGTCAAACAAGACAGTGCGACACCCATCGACATGGTCAGGAGAACCCTCGAGAGAGAGAAAGAAAGAGAGACCGAGACGAAAAAGAATTGTGGAAAGGGAGAAAAAAAAGACTTACAACAGTAACCGCGAACGTCGGGAGAAGAATGAAAAGTGCTAGAACCCCCCCCCCCCTCCTTCTTTCTCACCCCCGGGAATTTAGTGAATTACAATTTTCTTCGTAAATCTGAAATGGAGTTCGAAAGTTTAACTACACCGAAGAATGGGTTGATTTTCAATTTGTAAAATTTACTCTTTTAAATTGGATTTTCTGTTCATTCACAATAGGAACCTTCAAAAAAAGCCTTTTACCCGAAGCTATAGAAGCCGACAAACGGATGTAAGAAAAGGAGGGAAAACTAATCATGAAAAAAAGTAAACTGAAACAGGCATGCATTGGAATGTCCTTAAAAGACGCGTGTCTTTCACGTAAAAACATGGAACGAAAAGAGAGAATTGAAAAGTTTTCTAAGTTTTCTTTACATATCCCACATTCGAACTTATCGTTAAAGTTTCAGTAGTCACGTATAAAAAAAAAACAAAAAAACAAAAAAAAAACTAGCCAATGAATTAGAAACCTGCGTAAATTTGTTTTAATGCATTTGTATGCAAAATAGGATGATGTCATATCATTCAAGTGTGCACTTTATTTAAGAAGGAGTCTAATCCCAGAACTTGATCAGCATGGGGGAAAGAAGGACCTTAACAGACTTCGAAAAGCGACTCAGTGTTGAACCTCATCTATCTGGATCCACCCCTGAAACATCGAATTAGCTCATTGTATTCTCGAAAGGTGCGAGATCCAGAGCAATCAAACATGGTATACCGTCTTTTATTTAAAAAGAGTAACAGTGGCTCAAAGACAATCAATCATGAACTGGATTGTCGTCGTTTAAAACAGGACATAAAATGTGCAACAGCTGAGAAATGGTTTTAGCCAAACCATATCTGCAGAACAATGCGCGAGGATTTGAAGCGGATCCAAATCGGTACTCGCATGCCTATACGAAAACCCCTGATTTCTGCTAAAAAAAAAATAAATAAAATAAAATTAAAAAAAACCCGGGAAGTTTTCTACAGTCGTATCTGAATCGTATTCACTGGACTCGTAAAGACGGGAAGAAGGTTATATTATATGGTCTGACGAATCACGATACACGTTGTCTAGCACCGACAGTAGGCAGAGGATTTGGCGGGAGCCCGATGCATCATCCTTTATCGAGAAAACTCACGATTCTGGTGGTGGTGTCATGGTATAGAACTAATTCTTTTGTGCGGAATTGGTTCACTGATATTTTTGGAAGGTTGGGTGCATTCCATGGACTTTCAACTCCTATACTTACGTAACTTTTTTCTATTGAATTACAACTGCTTCAACACATTGATTCTATTTCAACACCCTACATGTTTTAATTCGGGCTAAAATGGATCCAATAAAATATTAAGCGCATGTTTTAATTCAATATCTTATGTATATACTGTATGTATATAAGGAAAGAAATATGCTAAAAAATTTCTAAGAAAAACTTCCGGAAAAACTTAATGGCGTTAGTTGGGATATAATAGTCATGTGACCCGATTGCAATGACTTTTAATTAGTTAAGCGTAGGAAGAGTTCTCTATCGATTGGGAAAACAATATGAAAAACTTAAACCTTTCTCGAGAAATAATAAGCCATACAGACGGATAGAGTGAAATCAATATATGGCCTTAAGATATAATAAAATAAAACCAATATAAGACTATATTGCTGTCTATGTATCTATAAAATTGAAGTTTTTTAAAATAGCGTTTACTGGAATACAAAAAAGATTAGCTTTCATAAGTACAAAATCGATGGTATTCATTTGGTGTAGAATATTGGTCCATGCAACAAACGATGTCCACTTGCAAACAAAGTAGCTATTTTCATTTTATGCTATTGACTTCTTTTAATTTTATGGTATATTCCTCTGATGCTTGAATTTCATTGTAAAATTCTTGGAATTTTATCGTTTTGATTTTGCTGTTCACACAAATTTTGCTGAGGCATATGGTTAGGCGGGAATTGAAGGCGAGTAACTTAAAAGGGATTTGCAATGAATATCGTTAGAGACGAAATAGGTCCAGTCAAATCAAAAGCTATCTTTCTTACTTTTATTAAATTCTGATTTGATCTTTACAGGACTTGTTGGAATGTTTTTCACTATCATGTTCAATTATGAAACTTTTTCTATTTTGAAGATTTAAATTTTGTTGGCAAGTTAATATTTTTAAATTGGTGTTTCATTCTTGATATAGAGTATGTCATCAAAATATTCCGGACACTAATACTTTTGTCGAATTTTTTTTGCTTTAATTATTATAGAATGGTACGAAAGAGACTGGTTGTCATATATAACTCTGATAATGTCCCGTCTTTGATTTATTGAAGGGAAACTCAAGCTAGATTTTTTCCTCATACTCTTTTATCGTAGATTATCAAACCCAGTGCTTTTTTTTTTTAATTCGACTCTCTGTTTATAATCAACATTTTGGTTTCATTTTATTTGGTGGTGAATGCGGTCGTGGCCGTAATAGAGCCATAGTAGAGGCCAGCACAGAGAGGCAATGTACGAGGAAGAAGCAATCGTACCAGCGCCTAGAGAGCAGCTACATTTACGACCAGCAGTAACGAACAGGAAGAAAAGGAGGAAATCATATATAATGATTCCGAATCGGAAGATGCCATTAATATCTGAAAAGAATACCTGAAAACATGGACGCTAATTGAATAATCTGCGATGATAGTAAAAGAAAACGATGATAGCCACAGTGAAGAATGCGTACAATGCCAAAGGTGGAAAATGTGAACTCATATGATTGTGCCGGACCCGAGGGATATTATTATGTCTGATTTCTGCCGGTAAATAAAATAATGCAAACGCAGGGTGTCCTTTTGCAAGAGTGATTATTTTGATTTGTTAATATTTTGTTTATTATAGCAGAATAGTATTATGTTTATTTTAGTTCAGAGAAAACTCGTCTAAGTTTCATCGTTAGATAATAGTAGATATTATTACTATACTCTATCCAACGAAAGTTGGAGCGGGCGTATCCAGTTAAACTTCCTATTTCAATTGGTAGACATTGTTGCCAAAGTAGAATCAACAATGTCTAACAATTGAAATAGGAAGTTTAACTGGACACGCCCACTCCAACTTTCGTTGGACAGAGTATAATTTCAATTTTTTGACTATTGAATGTTGTTTTTATTCCTGAGTTTGGTAACATTATTTTTCCGTACATTTAAATTGCCCCCCCCCCCCCTGCCCCGTGGGGCCATAATACCTACACTTAGGCTCATATGATCTGTTTAGACTGACCAAATAAAACAAATGATTATTCAAAAATTTTGAGCATTTTATTTATTTCAAAAAATGGTACTTTATGCCAAAATACCACAGTCCTTGCGCTATTGAACCTGGTTTTTATGATACCTTATATCTTTTATTATTACTAAAAAACAAAAGGGGGATGGATAACCACCTTTTCCTCTAATATTGTTGAGAAAATGAGTGATAAAAGAATTTCTGAAAAAGTGAGGTATTCATAAAAATACAATAAAGACACTGGTGGATATATAGTTTATAAGCATTCAGCCAAGTCACTTCAGGCTAAACGAGCGTGCTTGTTTCATTTTGCTAAGCCTTTTTCCTTCACCTATCGATAAAGAGTTTAAAATTTTAGCCCTTGGGTTCTAGAGTTAAAATCGGAAGGCAACCAACACGAACTCCCGTTGAAATTTTATTATCCCCTCCTTTTCCCCTGCTTTTTAAGCTATCAACTACCACCGAAGTACCTGAGTTCTTGCTGAATTCCTTTAACCTCCCACCCTTTCTTTTCCTTTTTAACGGTATACACTCTGTTTTACGCGGGTAGAGGGCTTTGTGTTTAAGTTTTCTTTGGCACAAAGTTTTATGGAGGCCTTAAATTTTGTTTTCCCCCTCCTCCTATCTTTATTTTCTTTTCGTGTTTCTTTATTAAATCAAAATCGTGTAAACAAATTCCATGCCACGAAAAGAAGCAGCTGTTGATAAAGAGAATTTTAATTATGAAAATTTTCAACGAAGGAATTGAAAGCAGGAGAGAGAAGGAAGGGTAAAGCAACGGAGGCGGAGAGCAGGGGAAAAATGGTTTCCAGGCAAAAAGATTTTACTTTAATTATAAATATTTTTAATAATTTTTGAAATTTCACGTTTAGAGTTAACATTAAGTTCTTTATTTTCTTCATTACTGCCAAACATTGTTTACAGATAGTTTTCACTCAGATTAAAATTCCATAACAAATTTTTAATAATCTCCTTTGAATTTGAATTTTCCATTCTATCGCTTATTTACAAATAATTTTCTAATTACCGGAATTTATCAATAATAGATACCAACACGGAGAGCAAAATTGAGTAAACATTGTGACAAAAACAGTGTTAATTAAACTGCAGGGAAAAAAGTTAAAAAATACTTAAATCAATTTAATTAAATAAGAAAAATGAAGTGTGGTTTTGACCGTTTATTGTATAAACAATTAATCATTCACATATGTAATAAACATAATATGAACATCTTTGATTTTAGACGTTTTGATGAATTATCCTGAAACTTCAGGGGTGTAAAGATCATGTTATACCTCATATATTTCAGCGAAGGTTTTGTCCCGAAGGCAAACAGAGGTCCAGAAACAAATTGAACAAAAGAATAATGTTTGGGATCACCCTGTAAAAAAATAATTCTTGAAATGCGTTAGAGCTGTAGCATATGATTAAGAGGCTTCTTTTACTTATTGACTTCATATAGGCACACGGACTTCATAGTAGCGTAAGGAGAAGTTAGTACTGGTGTCTGGTCCAAAAATAAAATTTTGGAGAAAACCCCTTATCGTTTTTTTTTTGTTTTTTGTTTAGAGCAACTGAAAGTTTAACTCATTCTATCGACGATATCTTTCTGAAGTTTCATGATATTTGCTTGGGCTTTTTTTAAAAGTAGCTCTATACATTTGGTTAAAAAATTATGCAAAAGACAGTTTGATAACGCTTGCGCATGCGCAGTTAAACATTATTCAGTAAAAATGCTCATATTTCATCAAATATCTAATATTTTTATATTCTAATTGCAGGGTGTTGTCTCTACTGTAGTTTGTTAAGTTGCCTGAAAACGGCATTGCATTGGGTTGAAAACCCTGCATGTTAGAAACAAAAAACTTACGAAAAAATTTCGAAAGAAACCTTTATATCTCCGTGAATATACGTACTATTCTTATACAAATAAATACATATAAGTAAAAGAAGCCAAACCACATAATCATATGCTACAGTTATAGCAGATTTCAAGCATTATTTTTTACAGGGTGATCCCAAAAATTATTTTTTGTTCAATTTGTTGCTGGTCCCCTATTTGCCTTCGCTGAAATATATGAGGTGTAATATGCTCTTTACACCCTTGAAGTGTCAGGATAATTCGTCAAGTGTTTTTCTAGATATTCGACAAACCGTCTAAAATCAAAGGTGTTCATATTATTTTGTCCAACCCCTGTATATGTTACCGACAATGTGTGAAAAGCATATATTCTATACATATAATGCCTGAGAATACATTAGAATGCCTGAAGTTTGTAGGCAAAGTATAAAATGTCTGGTTTCTGTGATTATGTTGCCCACTTTTACTAGGCATTCTAAACTTAATATAGGACCTATATTCTAGGTATTATACAGAGTAACAAGTGCACTCTAGGCAAAGTATCAAAACACGTCTTTATTGGCATTGAACAGTTTTTTTGAAAATGAACGAAGAACGACGATTTTAAGAAAAGGACGTTCTTACCAGAAAAACATGAAAGCAGAAGTGGCGTTGAGCTACTTGTTATAGCATGAATTTTAGAATGGCATTTTGAATTACATTTAATTTTCACACAAAAACCCTTTAAAATTAATGTTCAAATCATGTTAAATACATTTTTCTTTAATTTAAATTATTTTTTAAATTATACAGTTTAAAGGTCCACATTTTAAGTTTTAAAATGAGTATGAATTAAGTCTGTACGACGCACAATTCAGAGAAATATGTTTATAGAACACCTTAAACGGCCAATTTGACTGCGAATATTTTTATAATAAATTATGTTAGATCTAAATTAACATCCTGCGGTTACTTACTTTGATGTAGAAAATGTGTAAAAAAAATTTGTACCTTTTATAAAAATGCAGTGTTTTTTAAGTGTTTCATTTCACGTAGAATGGCTCACATACACCTCACAAATCATTGACCTCATCCTGTAGAGTGAAAATTGCGATAGGCTGCAAGAGATTGGAGAGCTACTCCGTGGTCATGGATGTCCTCAACCCTTAATAAGCCCTTGGGACTTAAAGGGAATGTGATCTCGCATAAATTTGGTTCAAGATTCCTTGTATAGTTCCAGGTTTTTAAAACCATTATTTATCCGTCTACCGTCCTGACATGACGCATGGAGTGAGTAAATTAAGCCAATTCAATACCTGTTACGAAAAAATTTACTGTACAGCAACAAAAATTACTCTATTATTTAAAAGAGACAATGCATTACAAAACTCATTACAAGAATCCACCTACTTGTAATAGGCTTGACCAGTAAACCAGTTTCCTGTCACTGTAATAGGCTTGACTTTTTTGACACCTTTTATTTTTTCAGGTTTGGCTCATAGAGATGAATACACAATTCAACATCTTATGAATAGAGAAGAGTAATGTACTTATACTTGGGTCAAAGATCTCTGAACATTCTGTTATGTCCTCCATGTGCAAAGGCCAAATCAGCCACATGTAGGACATCAAATAATTCAGAGTTCGGAATATAAAACTGCATAGCGCTGGCGCTTTCTTTAACCGAAGTTACCTTTGTTGTTACCACTTTTACAACATAGCGTTGTAACTTATCTGAATATTTTAGACAATTCTGCACTGCGAACATAATAGCAACCCTAAATAAATCAAACAGTGTCCTTGAAGTATGATAAGTAATTTTATAAAATAAAACGAGATTTCAGAAATGAATGACTAATTATTGTTCCAAAAATATTTAATACTTTATGATATGGTTTATTAATATGCACAGATTCAAAGAAGATACAAGTTGATCAGTGAAATGAAAACAGGAAGGTGTTAAAATTAACAAAAAAAATTTAACGAAAAAAAAAATTAAGATTATTATAAGATAAAATGAAAAAATTAAAAACAAAATGGAAAGCTCCTTGGTTTGTTTCCAGGCTGTGCAAAACTCCTTCGTCTTTTGCGGCGAGAAGATTGAGATGATAACTATAAAGTAGAAAAGGGAAAGAAAATTCCTCTACCTGGACTCGAACCAGGGACATTTGTTACCGCTGCTCTGATCAATTGAGCTACCGCGGACAATTAACCGCCAAGCTGTTACATTACGTATGTCCTTATGGATTACAAAATTCATTACAAGATTCCATCCCACAAATTAACTCACGCGGCAGAGAAAGCCCCGACACTCAAATTGGGTATCCAAATAAACGTTAATTGCATTCAATACCTTTTACTTAAGGGAAAGTGGCTTTGTCTTTGCTTTTGAAAAGCAAAGAAAATTGGCTTTCATTGTGAACGAAATCGAAAATGAAAAAAATCACTTTAGCTGCTTTTGTTACTTTCGCATCTAAAACCGCGTCAGCTTTTTTAAGTAGATATGAGGAACATATTAAAATTGAATCAAAAATATTAAGCGATTTATTGATGGTGGAAAATGTTTTTATTGTTCTCCATGATTTTATTCTTCCTTAATTTATAATCAACAAATTGTACAACATTAAATACGTTATTTACACCGTTTAATTAAGGGTGGGCAATCACCGAAGCAAGCGAAGCGGCGATTCAAGATGGCTTCC
Source organism: Rhysida immarginata (assembly GCA_023313115.1). Taxonomy (NCBI): domain Eukaryota; kingdom Metazoa; phylum Arthropoda; class Chilopoda; order Scolopendromorpha; family Scolopendridae; genus Rhysida; species Rhysida immarginata. The sequence goes on along the minus strand of JAHWFO010005382.1, from coordinate 2,080,312 downwards.
ACTAAAACGGAAGTTAACAGTTGTAAAGTCGGAAAAGTAACAAAAGCAGGAGGGGAAGTGGGTAATGGCTCGCTTTCAGAAAAGTCACTTTTGAGATTCGCTTTCCTCAAAATGACGTCACTGAAAGTGATTTAAACAAGATAAGCGAGGAAAGCGAGCAATGTAGGGAAGTCTTGAATGCGACTATTGTTAACGGCAGCTCAGTTTATTAGAGCAGCGACAGCGAAAGTCGTGATCCCTGGTTCGAGTCCAGGTCGCGAAATTTTTCCTTTCTTTTTCTACTTTGTAATTATGATATGTTTGAAGTGTTTCTTCAGTTTTGTTATCTTTCCTTATTTGAGGAGATCTGCTAATGCAATTGTTGCTCAGAAAAAAAAGGAAGGCTATGAAAATACTCAACATAAATTTTTAATTCTTCCAAATAATTTCAAAGAGCAACTTTAGATTACCTTCCAAACGTTTAGATTTTCAGAGATTAGTGTTCGTTTCCATTTTATACTTTATACTTTAAAATCGTTTGAGCTACTGTACATCACATATACCGGTATCCATTTCTTACAGGGGCTAGCTCCTACACCTTCTTGGCAAGGGTTAATTTCTTGTTATTAAGGTAAAAGCATTAGTACTTGACAGTGTATTATTAGTTGACATTCACACTTAAACTGCTGAAATACAAATAAGATTTCATTAACACGTCTATGACAGCGATAACAAGTATCACTTATGGGTGCTGTAAGAAAGTATGGCATTATTGTGGCTCAAATCTCTAGACGACCGATTGTGTTCTGCATGATTGCCTTTCGTTTGTATGGGGATTATTTTCTAAGCTTAGTACTAAGAATGTAAGATTTGACATTTTTATTAGTGGTAGAACTCTGCATGACAATGTATGTATGGCGTGGTAGAATTTATTACTGTAGCTTCTAATTTTTGAATGACAAATACTGAGACACTTTAGAGCAATTTTAAAAATTAATTTAAGCTTTACAACTGTATGATTTATAGGTAATTGATTACATCATTATCTTTCTGTAAAAATGAACTAAAGACCAAATATATTTAAATGGACAACTCAATAGAAATGTGACTTTTAGTGCAAACCCCCCCATTTTTGTACTAAAAGTGTCAATTACTAGTGCGTTTACCTTAATTGTTCTGTACATTGTTCATTTTTTCCCGAACGTTTTCTCCATCTGGAAACTACGACAGAAGTCCGTAATTTATAAAGGGATATAGAAATGAAATAAATAAGAGTATTCACTTGAAAACTACTTTTATTTCTCCGCATAATCTCCCTATACAATGAGTCACTTGTCCCATCGTTTCCCAAGCCCCAAAAAATTCTTTGGGCTGCGTTTGAACCAGGCGGTAACTTCCCTTTGTACAGCTTGAAACCGAACAAATGGAAGCCGCTTGGAACAAAGTAAGGACTATAAGGAGGTGCTCGAGAACTTCCCCGTTGAATTTTCGCAGCATCTCAGTTGTCTTGCTTGCAATATGAGGACGCGCGTTATCACGCCTTTGATGAGGAGTTCTGGTCGATTCAATCGAATGGCATTACAGTAAGAGTCGGCATTTACAGTTTACTTTCGCTGTTGAAATGTGGTAAGCAATAAGCCCTAGTGATCCCAGAAGACTATGAGTATTACTTTCCCGGGGATGAAGCTGCACAAAAGTCATCGCCTCGTTCAGAGAGCAGCCCAAAGAATTTTATGCTGCTGGTTTTGAGGGACTTGTCAAACGATGGGACAAGTACCTCATTGTACAAGGAGATTATGCGGAGAAATAAAAGTAATTTTCAAGTGAATACTCTTTATTTGTTTCATTTCTATAGCCACTTGTAACTTACTGACTTCCCCTCGTAAATAAATTTCATCACTGCCTTTAATAAATCTTCTATATTCTAAAAGTACATAATGAGTTTTAAACACTATTACTGTTTTTAACTCGCTCCTCATAATATCATTTATTAACGTTATGAAAGTTAGGCTGTATATTTTTTCTTTTTTTATATTCACTACAGGGTGGCTCAAGACCTATCTACCAAGATTATACGCAAATTTACCAGTTAGTACTATGTGTAATTATTTGAAAATTGTGTGCTATGTTCATGGCATCAAGGCATTTTGTTTAACTGTTTTATTTGTGGGTCAATGTTTAACATCAAGACAGCCGATGCCACATCCACAGGGCCTGAGATAATCCAGCGCGATGATATTCTGTCTGAAATGATATTCGAAAATGGCAGTTGAGCGATGGGGACGTGCACCATCTTGCATAAGTAACTTATGTGTGAGGTCAGGCCCGCAGAACCTTGAATGACAGGAATGAACTGGTTCTCAAGCTCCTGTCTGTATCTCTGTGATGACATATTTTCCTCTAAAAACACTGGTTTACAAATTCCAACCGTTAAACAAAATACCTTTATACCACAAACATATCACACAATTTTCAAACAATTACACTTACAAGAGAACCCCATGAAGTTAATGGAAGGCACTTTTTTTTTACGCGCAAGCACACCGTGGAAGCGATAGCGTTACGCGGCAGTGGAACGCTCCGGAAGTGCAAAGTTCAACAAACATGGCGGTAAGAGGGGAAGCAAAATCGCCAAAGAATTGCAGTTAGAGCACTGTTATTAAGCATAACCCCTTAATTTTGCTTAACAATTATTCGTCTCGAAATAATTTGTAAGATGAGGTAAACATCCATGAATACTATTTTTATTTAAAATCATAAAGTACCGCGATACATACCCAACGCAACATTCTACTCGACGTTGCACATGAAGCCAGCCACGTGACGGAAAATTTACGGAGATTACCGAATTACTTAATAAAATGAAATAATAAATTAAGGAAACGGTTATTAATTACTCTTGACATTTTTTACTGGAAGGCAATTAGCTAATTGTAGTAATCTATTTTTAAAAACTAAATTTGTTTAGAAACTTGAGAATCCATTCAACTATCGTCTGCTGTCTAAGTCCATTGATTTCATGTGAAGTGGATTCGTGCTTGTTGCTGAGTAGTTGAAGAAAGAAGTTCCGTTAAGCGCATTAATACACATAGACCGCTTTAACAATGGAGTCCTTGTATGGCTAAGTGTACTCAAATTTTTTCGTTTTCGCAGTTTATTTTGAAAGAATCAAAAGTTCGCCCTTTGTTATTTTGCAAACATTTATAGTAGCTTCAGATGAGTGACATATTTCTATTTGGTGGAAATATGTAACATACGTGTTCGAGGAATTCCCTTGTTAGTACTAGCTGAGAAATTGACGTTTAATCTTGGTATGTAAAACAGCTGAATATTTCTTCATTTTCGATTGGCACGTTTTATAAAGGGAAACTATTATTTGTGATTAATCACTTATTCATGATATCCATTTTTCAGGAACGCTCGAAAGATAGCTAATTGAAATAGTCAATATAAATATTAGGAGAAGACTCAAAGACATACCTACATATTTATAGTTTCATGCTGGAAAAATAAACACAGACATGTTGCTTTCATTTAATTTTAATTATCTTATTTTTAATTTAATTTTTTTAAATGGATATCCCATTGCTACCGCTAAGGACTGTGGTGAAAATATTGTTGTATATGTTTAATGTTTAAGCATTGTTACTGATGCTTACGTTACAAGATTTATTTAATTAATCAAAAAACACACTCATATTTATTTTCTTAATTTAGATGTTAATTTTGATTCTTGACCCTTCTTGATCATTGTCAGTTATAGCTGATCATAATAAATAAAACCCAATCTTTGAATAAATAAATCATAAATCAGAAGAGGCTTTAATGTAAACAATCACCTAGTTAACTCATAAGATTTTTTTGCTAATAGGCATAAAAAATTTAATGAATCCAGATTCTGTTAATTAAAAATTTAGACTCAAAGGAACCGTAGCTGTTGATGAAGCCTCTCGGCGAAATTAGAAAATTCATACTAATTTAAGAGAGTGCACCCCGCCTAAAAAAATGCGGAGAACTTGAATTTGCATAGAAATTATGGTTTAATTTAAATTCCTTTATTTCACCTCAATTTGAATTTTTACTTGCAGTCATATTTAAAAAAGTATCTGTGACAGAGGAATACAGCATCTAATAGATTTTTGTGCTAACAAACAGCATAGAGTAAGCAGATTTTTAAAGCTGAAATCCTATTATTCGGAAGTTTATTTTTTTTAATTAAAGAGAATGGTATTTGTAATTAAGTTCTTTGCTTACTTATGGAATTTACATGAATTTTAAATAATAAATTATTATTTGTTAAAAATGATTCACGTTTAACAAAGAAGTTCTGTCTGCTTAATTCAGTTGTAATTTACAGGTTGTCCATAAAAAATTTTGTATCATAATAATATTAAATAATTTTTTAGCGTAATAACATAATCATGTATCGTTTTCAGCATGTTATAAAGAAAGTCCAAAAGTATCAGAAAGTCTCTTCCTGATAAAGAAAGGTAATAAAACGAAAACCATGTTACATTTATTTTTGTATTATATTCTTCAGCTCAAAAAGTTTTTGTCATATCCTCAATAACCTTCACCATGTACTCCTTTCGTTACTCGGAAAATATCCTGACGGTAACCAATTTCTTAATGCCAAGTATTCGCCAGCGTTATGTCTCCTGTTATCCGTCCGTTATTCTCGTCCGTTATTCTCGTACGCAACGTGTACATATCGAAGATCGGTGTAAAAAACACTTCAGCATATCTCTACAGGAAAAAAAAAAATCTGAGAAACCTATGTCCGGAGAACTTGGGGGACCATTCCTTCTAAACCATCGGTTGGAAAACGTTTAATTCAGGAATGCACGTACAGATAATGCCTAATAAGGCGGTGCACTATCCTGTTGGGAAATAACCCCTAGCCGGTATTCTTCTAAACGAGGTGCTACATAGCTCTCCAACATCTCCACATAAATCGGTCCTGAAACTTTAAGACACTGCAGAATGGGCCAATAACCTTATCATGCATTAGGCCACAAAATGCTCACTATATATATTAATCAATATAATGCGGCAATCACTATAATCAATATATAATGTGGTGGAACATAATATATATTGCTCAAACATTGTGTTTATTCCAGTATTGCCAACTGGATGACTCTTATGAATAACACGCGTTCAGGGCAGCACTTTTAGTTATGATAACGAAGTCTCTTGTGTAGAACTGTAATCATTATGCTCTGAGATATGCTAAGTTCGCTTGAGGCCTCCGTAGTCTCATCATTCGCAAAAAACGTACCATTTCTTGGAAGGGCAGCAACCGTTCTTGTCTCTCTAAACTTGTGATCTAACCTTTGATGCTCTTTACATTTGGATTGCCGCATCCTTACTCATTTCTACACCTTCTCTGCTCTGTAATGGGCGGTTTTGTCTCAGGAAAACACAGAATATATTGCATCGTCTCTTTCATAGAGACCATTTCGATATGGCCGATATTAGCGCTACCTAAAGCGTACCATCCGTTAAAAAATCTATCTCAGATGATCAAAATAATAAAAAAAAATCTTTTTCAAGGAGAGACTTTCTGATCACCTTGTGTAACCTATGGCCTTATTTTTGAAATGTTCAAAAAAATTAAATATTGTTATGGTACAAATCTTTTATGAAGACCCTGTGTAATTTTACTTCAGTTTGTTTTATAATTTAAACAAAACAAATCTTACAGGAATTTGCGGGGGTTTTTTTATAAAATTTATTAAAAGTGTTTTTTAAGTATACTTTAAAAGAAATACAGTTTGGGAAAAGTCCTTCTACAGTCACCATGAGTTGAAGATAATGTTTTTTTCAGGAAAGAACTAGAAAGATAAAATACAATTGAATAAAAAACAGAAGAAGTAGTGCGCTCTAAAAGATTATCAACAGATGCGAAATGGAAACAGCTCCCACTTTTGATAAAAAAAATAAATAAATTCAAAAGTTAAAAAAATACGATAGTTCTTATAAAGTATTATTTAAAGTGGATAGGCCAACAACAGAATTTGTGGCGCTTATTTTTTATATTTCTAATTTGTAATTTCCTTGCTTAATTTTTTTTGTCTATTTCAGTTTTTCTCCAATTCAGTTTCTTGATTGTGAAAATCGATAGCAAATGAATTTGCATGAGAAACGCAATATTGGAAAATAATAATCTTCTATCTCTTCTCGAGCAAAGAGTGTCATTTTTCTTCCGTATCGTCTTTGCATCTGTCATTTTTACGAGATGTTTCTGAAATCTTTTTATCCACTGGGACCAAAAACCTTCTATTTTTTTTCTCCTCCTCCCCTTCAACGCTTTCTATTTTTTTCCTATTTCTTATTTCTGTATTGAAAAATAAAAGAAAAGTGGAAGTGCCGAAGAAGCAAGCTAGCAGCATAGGCGTAATTTTTTCCTGCCCCTTCAAGTAAGAAGTGAATTTGCCGAGAAAAACGACCATTTTTATTCTCCATTCTCTTTTTCTTTTCCTTCCCTTTCGCCCATCTTATGCCTTTTTATTTTATTTTTCGAGAATGCTCTTGGAATCTTCCAGAAAATGATAGGAGGTCATCTTCGAAGACATTTACAAAAAATAATCTCCGCAATAATTCTGAGCGTTTATATACAGATCTTTAACATTAACTTTGCTCCCGGCTCGTAATGGATATCATCATCATCCAATTATCTCGTTGACATTTGCTCGTTCGTCATATCCAGTTCACACAAATGGAGGAGTTAATAGGAAAAAAGAAGATAGGACGAAGATAGGAAAAGTTCTATGACCATTATAGAAATTATTATGAAGAAAAAGAAAAATTCGAATAAAAATATGCACATACCTAATACGTGGTAGATTCACATAATTCCGAATCTGTGTGAAAAGTAAATTATAGGTTGTAAATTGCTAGCGTCTATGACGTCATAACATGGCTGGCCGTAGCCCACGAGAAAGACAGGCCCCGGCACGGAAAAGTCACCTGACCATGGTAGGCTGATCAACAATCCAACCTTCATTGTTTTCAACAAACGAAAAAATACTGATTCTTAAAATCCAAGATGGAAACAATGAGGGTTACATTGTTATTCAGCCTAGGATGATCAGGTGACTTTTCCGCGTCGTGGCCTGTCTTTTTCGTCGGCTACGATGGCTGGCGTCACTCTTGTTTCATCTCCAACCATAGCAAGAACATTTTATTTGTGTGACGCCGCATTTCAGTCTGCTCGTCATTTTGTGGTTTGCTTGAAAATCGCCCTCAGAAATATTGACGTTGCTTGAGAAAACAGACCGGTGACGCGACAATGAATGGCACGAACGTTTCTGTGGACGCATCTTAGTGTCATTGACACCACTTGACATCAAGCTCTTTTAGAGGGCGCTAGTAATTACTGTTTCTTTTCTGTTTAGGATTGTACTACTTCTGGTTCGGGCTTGAAGCTCTGTGTTTGTGCTTGAGCGTTGTGGATCACCAAAAGATTTTTTACTAGAATAGAATGCGAATTTATAAGAAACCTGGAAGTTGTTGTTCGGCAGTTGGGTGTAGCATGAGTGTTGGGCAAAAGGCATTGTCTAAAATTAGCATGTTCAGATTTTACGCAATGAAGAACAACGACGTGCTTGATGAATGCAATCAATAGAAAGAATTGGCAATCTACTAACGGGGGCCGTTTATGTCGAACATTTCTTAAACCGTAGGAATCGATTCTGTTGTCACCTCATTAATAATAATGTAAATAATTCTTTAGTGATCAATTAAATAAAACTCTAATAAAAATAATAATAAAATTAAATATAGAAAATTTTTGAAGAATTACCACGATTTGAACTCGAAACAGGACCTTCGGATTACCGTTCCGATGCTGTAACCAATAAGCCACCGTGGACATGGAAGCTGTCACTATCAAACATGTCCTATGAGCATAGGTTAAAGGGCGGCTCCTTGTTCACAAGCGCAGGGCCATCTTTACTATTAAATTTATTTTATTTATTTAGGTTAAAAAGAAAAATAAATGTAAATGGCGAATATTATTATGATAATAATTGAAAAATGATCTTTGGAGGATTTTTACACCATATCTCCGATATTAATAATCAAAAAGAAAAATATAGTAAAGAAAATTCCACGGCCTGGACTAGAGCCAGGGACCTTCGGGTTATCGTCCCGATCCTATAACCACTAAGCCACGGTAAGCTCACTGGTTATAGCATCGGGACGTTAACCGAAGGTCTCTTGGTTTGAGTCCAGACTATGGAATTTTCTTTACTTTTTTCTCTATTTAATTATTAATATCGGATATATGGTGTGAAAAAAATCTTTCAAAGGCCCATTTTCCAATTATTATCATAATAAATTACAAACGTATAGGTTGAACACACAGCTTATTATTTAATCTGACTCCACCCCTCATATTATTTCTACTGTCAAAAGTAAAGCATCCTGGAGGCTGCATGCTTCTCCAAGCCTAAAAATTGAATTAAATAAATTTGCTGCTTGTCATGTTATTAAAATTTCTGTTTAAAAAAGAAAATATTTGTACTTAGCTGTACTTAGAGAAGAACAATGACTATTTATTATCTGTTCACTGCATTTTCGATGCTTGCCCAGATTATATCTCATATTATGTTAAACCAATGACAAGTTTTTCGTTCCGAAAAAAATCAAGCCACGGTAACATATTTAGCCACTGATTATGTATTTGTAGCTGCTAAAATGTTTTTTTTTCTTGTTTTTTTGTTGGGTTTTTTTTTGCATTCAGGGAAATGTTTGTTTATGAGTATACGCTTTTTAGAAAATAGTCATACACATCTTGGTATACAATACCGTGGCTCCAGAAGCAACTTATGTTTAAGACTTTAGCTGCCCGGAAGCATGAAAATATGGCCAACGGAAGTAAAATCTGAAACATGCCGGTTTTACATTCTCGGTGGGGTCAATACGAGGGCTATCCAGAAAGTAACTTCCGCTTCTAAGTATTGCCGCTGTAGTGCAGCAGTCTTGATCGTGTGGTCCATCTTACTGGACCCATTTTCCAAGTTTCGTGCCGTTTGTTTGCGATATGAAGGCAGGTGTTGTCCTGACACCACATCTGTTAACCAAGCCGGTGGTTTCTGTGTCTGTTGTAATTCGTCACAATAACGTTCTGCATCGATGGTTTGGCATCTCGCCAAAATACTCCGAGGAATTTTTCTAGTTTTGAACTACCCTACAAGGAGTATCATTTTCTTGAAGTTTAGGGGTCCTTAGGCTGTCGTCCAGGAGGCTGTGCCTTGCCTAACTCTTGTCCAGATCGTTTACGATTTTCATACAAGACCTATTTTTAACGCAGGTGACGATTCAGTGCAGTAGAGGTTCCTGCTTATTCTTGGCAAACAGAGACGTGTAGACTTCTAAACGCCTATCTCGTTGGCTGTTGGCAGTTCATGAGGAACCAAATGTCCATTTTTTCATTTTACCCAATGCAGCCAGACGACGAACAACTTCGTGGCGAACACCTACCTCTGCTGCTATCTCTTGACACGTTTTTCGCGTGTCAGCGTAACAAAATATCGTCAAACGGTCCGTATCTCCGCTTCGACACTTCACAAAGCTATTGGCGAATGGTTCCTTCGTTGGCTGTGTTCTCCCCTTGTTTTATCAAGGACAAACACTTTTACTTTCCTTTGATCCCATTTACTTCGAATGACTTATCAGTAGTGGATGAATAACATTTACTTGTTGCGATAGGCTTTTAATGGCACTTATTGTTTCCTAGCTGTCTTTTGCTTATAGAAGTATAGTTAAAATTTGAGTAATGGATCTGAATGCTGTAAATTTGTGATCACGTCGGTGGTTTAGCCCTTCGTAAATACTGTTATCAATAGTTGCAGACTCATGAAAATGTTTGAAAGCGTCTATGAAAAGATCTAAGGTCTACATATCATAATTAATTCTGTCATAGAAAATAATATTTCAATATTCGATATTAAATTCAGTTAACGATAAATCTTTCTTCTTTAAATATGTCTTTTATTTCATCTGTCGGTAAAATAATGAGTAGATTAAAAAAACATATTCACTGTGAGGGATTAGGACAGAAAATCCTGTCTATTAAAGATTGAAAGCAATAGCGAACAAGATTAGAATGTTGATGAAAATATTTTGCTTAACCTGTTTATTTAGACGTAGTATATTGATTTTGAGATTCGAACAAAAATTTTAAACGCTGTTTTCGAATTTCTAAAGCTAGCTAGTTTGTTGACTATTTCTTATCTTACTAAGAGCTATGGTTTCTCTGCACTATATGTTACAATGTTAGTTCCTCTTTATCTTAACGATCCTTCTATGAGTTAGATTTAGACTCATGGATTATTTTGTCTCCTTTACTTCTTTTATTTTGGAAAATTGGAATATACTGCAGTTTGTATTTTATTTCTCCAGAATTTATTGAAACTAGATTTCTCTGTTTTGGAAGAAGAGCTTTAAATTCGCCGTAATTCTCGTCGTTGTGAATGGGGAGGCCTGAGGCCAGCAGTTTTAAACGTCTACTTCCACCCTAAGATTTATCGTTGTTCACTGTCATTGCAAAGAGCGGTCTCCCAAGAAAATTGCCTTATTTTGATTTCCAAGGAGTTAAAATGTCTTCGATTCGATGAAATAAAAGACACTGCTGGCAGTTGACGTATTTTACGAATTACAACAATTGCCGCACGCATCATCACTTCTCATGTTGGTCTTTTGAATAATGCAAATTATAAAATCGAGTAGAAAAACTTATTATAAGTTTTACGGCTTTTTATTATACATTCTGAAGGTTCCATTTTTGTGTTGTTAGAGCGACGAATTGGGTAAAAGGTATTTAGCATTGCTCTAAGTAAACACGTAAAAGGCATGAAAATGCATTTGGTCATTAGCATAATCCCAGATACTAAAGTTAATGGTGGTGATGGGAACAGTGTCAATGCACACGATACATCGAACCCTGTCGTATATTTGAGTACATAGTCTTAGATCGATCATAGTAACCATGTAACCTTTGTCCATCGCCAATATCCCCACAACGGCCATTCGAGCGTAGATTTGAACATTAGATGAGCGATTGGATCAATGAATCTTATTTCTGTTGTATCTTGTATGCAGGTTAGGTATGTAAGCGTCAATTTCCTGGAGAAGAGATGCTATCAGGATGCTCTATGGGCAAAGAATAAGACTGGATGGATTTTATATTGTGGGCAATGTTTTTCGGAGAGAAATCCTACGTCCCGTCATCCACATGGACTTTACTTTCACGATGTCTGTACCTAAACATAGATGCGGACCAGTAAACTAATTCATGGCACCGATTGTTCCCCGAAGGCGGCGGCCTTTTTCAGCAGAACAATGTATCCTGTTCAACGGTACGAATTGTCCGGAAATGGTTGGATGTACACGATGAAGAGTTCAAGATGCTACTCTGATTTTCAAATTTCCACGAGCTCAATCTAATTAGCATATCTAAAATATGTCAAATCAAACCTAACTAAAGCTAACATAGAAGCAGATGGAAGCAAGATGGAAGTTTGCAAAAGATCACGTCGGTAACTCTGAACTCTGGAATCACGTCGTTTATAGTGACGATAAAAAATTTAATCTTGATGGTCTAGATGGTATCCGCTATTATTGGCACGATTTGAGACAGGAAGAAAACTTTTTGTCAAGGTTCAAGGTGGAAGGTCATTAAAGATTTGGGGAGCTGGTGGCACACGCGAGACCAAAGTCAACAACACTTGATTACCAAGACACTTTGGGAAAATCATTTACTGCCGCTACGGAATGAGCTGAATGATTCTAAATTTGTTTTCCAGCAAGACAACGCCCCTATTTATAAGGTTTCAACAACAATGGAATGGTTCAAAGAGCACTCCATCAACATTCTGGAAAGGCCATCATGCAGCCCGGATTTAAGTTCCATCGAGAATCTCTGGGGGGATCTCGTTAGAGCTGTATATAGGAATGGAAAACAATATCTTTCAATACAAAGTTGAATGTCGCAATCTGGGCTGTATGGGATGAAATCCCACAGAACAGGCTTAAAAACCTCTGTGAATCGATGACTAATCATTTGTGTGAATTCATTACACTAGATGGCACATCAAACAAGTTTTAAAACTCTCAGTTGTTTCAAGTTATTTCAAGTTTTTCAAAGTTTAAGATAGGTGGTCTTAATTTTTTTCCAATCAAATTCGATCCAAGCAATGGATTTTTGACAAGTGTGTGAAAATTAATAATATTATCGCTGTATATTGTGTTGTTTTAAGATTACAAAGCAGCAATAAATAATATTCAGATGACAAAATATGCAGACGTATCTCCTGTTCCTTTTTTTTCATGCTAGTCTTACACATTTTTCCAGGACTCGTATTGTTGTAAATCTTTTGCATTAGCATATTTTCTGCGTTATACCAGGATACACGAGGGCATTAAAAGGTTTCCGTTACCAATGACCATACTAAAGCGGAGGTCTTTTTAACATGCAATGGGCTGTCTGTTTGTCTTTCAGTGGACTTAGAAAACATTCTTTTTGTGCCTAGACGGATCAGATGGAAAGCCATTTGGCTTTACTGAATTTATATTAAACGTTCATTTGTATGCAACGAAGGTCTGACAAAGGAATCAGGTTTGCTGCTGGACAAGTTTAGAATGTGATGAGCAGAAGCTCAGGGAAGGAGCATTACGTCCACTGCTCCATCAGATACTAAGTTAACTTGTTGAATAATTAACCAGCTGCCTCTTGCAAACATAAACATTTATAAAAAAATTATAGAGCGATAAGATCCCTGATTTTTTAGCGTTTTGGAGTATAAACTTTAAAGCTGAGAGCAAAGTCGTTTAGACGGATCATATTAGCATAAACTACACGTTATTAGAGATAAAATACACTGATCCTATTTCAATTCTCAATATAAAATTTTCCGTGGTATTCGGATACGATAATTCAAAAGGTTGATATGGATAAACAAAATAGTCATGAGTACTTTGTCATTATATCAAAATAACATATCGACGATAGCCTTAAAATAGTAATAAAATAGAAATATTGTCGAAATATGATGATAAACTGTAAAACAAAATACAAGGGTCACGCTACAGCTTGGCTATTTACAGAGTGCATATAAGCATCCTTTCCGCTTGTACACACTCTGGCCAATGAATTAGAAACACGTGTTTTAATATTAGATTGGACCCCCTTTGGCCTGAATTACAGCATGTATGCGGGTTGACATAGTGTCACTAAGGTGCTGAATCACATGTAAGTCGATGGAAGACCAGGCATTCACCGCATATTGCCTTATTTCTCTTAGCAGATTTGTTGGAAGAGGACTTTGCTGTCGAACTTTCTCTATGGTGTCATGACGTTCGAACTTTCCTGTTCTTTGCAAAAATCAAGTGTTTTCGTGTAGGTACTGCCGATTCGGATCCGCTTCAATTCCCGGCGTACGGTTCTCCCAGATATGGGTGAGGGACAGCCTTTGGTTAAAATCATTTGTCAATTATTACATAGAGCATGTTCTGTTTCTCTGTATCTGTAAACCACGACGGTCTCCCTCATGATTTATTGTCTTTGTGCCATAGCTACCCTTTTCAGAGAAAGATTATGGATCGTTATGTCCAGCGGTTGAATACTCTGGATATCGCACCTTTCGAACCCAGTCAGCGGCTTCGTTGTTTCCCCTCGTGGCTCCACTTAAACGAGCACCAACAATGGGTTCCGTTTCGAAGTCACTTAGGACCTTTTTTCCCACATGCTCTTCCAATTCATCCAACTGTTCTTTAAAAAAATGACACGCTTGAATCACATGGCTTTAAACTATTTTGAATAAAGAGGAATTAAAACGCATTTACATACGTTTCTAATTCATCTCGCCGTTTATTCAGATGAAATAACATTAGAGGAGAAAATGAAACCACACTCATACCCGACCCCCACACACACAATAACAAATTCCGGCTAATGGCTTTATTATTATTGATATTGATATCTTAATAAAAAATATCTTTTATTAGGAGCTTTAGCAAAAAGCTACTTTTAAGAATGCGCGCTTGCTCTGTACGTTTATCTGACCGACCGCCGTTTGGACGATAACTTGTAAACGGATTAAATTTTTCAAATTCTGTTTTCAGAAATATGACCATCAAGGT
>JAHWFO010005382.1:2034479-2066175 GCA_023313115.1 Rhysida immarginata | reverse complement strand
CAGAAATATGACCATCAAGGTCTTAGCTCGGCTATATCAACTTTTCAAGCGTATTCGTGGACCCTTTATGTCACTTGCACGTGGTCTAACAGTAACCGTTAAGAATGCCAAGAAATTGCATGTGATATAACAATCGATTCGTATTGACAGGTTACGAACAATAAATTGATTTTTTTGTTTATCTTTTAAGCATTTACGACTTCATCTTCAACTCACGAAATGATGTGGGAGATGGATCAGCACCCTCTACAGGCCTGTGCACCAAAAATTAAGTGACTTCAGAAAGAGTAGTCCTCCTTCGCCTCGCTTTTATCTTCCATTTCAGACTAATGATTTTTTTTTTTGTTAATAACACGGATTTTTTTTTGTTTAATCAATGCGGATATCAAGATAGTTAACATTTTCAGACTGTGATTTTGTAATTTACTTTTGTAAATAGTTGTGTTATTTTTGTTTGGCATATTCTTGTCTTACTCTTTATTTATTATTTTTGCTTTTTATGATGTAATATGTTGCTTCCACTTTCGCCCTCTTGCTGTGAGTTAAATAAACTGATCGATTCTGTAACAATTGTGTAAATTTTAAAATAAGAACACATCTTTAAACAGTATAATAAACATGTTACTGAACCTGAAAATTTACAGGAAAATGGTACAAGAAATTTAGGCGCGATAAAAATTTATAACCTCATTTCATTTCAGTAATTTAATAATTAAAAAAATTTGTAGTGACAGTTGTAATTAATTTGCAGATTTTTCTCATATAATAAAATTAATTCTTTGATTATTCTTCTAAATAAATGCTTTCTTTGTTAACTTTTAAATAAATATTAATAAGCGCTAAATAATAATAATATTTTGCTTAAGAGAAGTTGATAATGCTGTATTAGCATTCGGTTTGACTTAAGCGTCGTCAGCTAACGAAGACTCCTTTGATATTACAAATTGGTGTATAGGCCTATAGATATAGAAGGTACTGGATGGATCCCCCATGTGTTGACGTTAGAGCAAAAGAGGAAAGAGCGACGTGTGTCATGAATTCCTCGAAAGATTCTTCTAACAAGGTGAATCACGGTCAGTTTACAGGATCGTACCTGACGATGAAACATGGCTTTATCAGTATGACCATGGAAGAAGTAGACTGGGAAGCGAAGCTCGTAAAAGATTCAATACTAAAAATTCGTTACTGATACTAGCGCCAAACTGTTTCAACGGTTGGGTTTAAACTATGCTGTTCTAGTAAACCCCTCACATAGATAAAAGAGGTCCCTGTTCTTCACGCTGACTAGACTCCATAACCGCTGAACAGTATTTTGCACTAGTTTTTTCTTTTTTTTTTTGTTTGAGTTGACGCTGTTATATTTTTATATACCCACAACATCAGTTATTCTGTTGTAGACTGAACACTGTTTGAAAATTGTAATTTCTTGTGTAGTAATTGCTTTGCGAGAGATCTAAGGCATCCGTTTTCAATCCATTTGTTCGGTTGTTGCTGCTTACTGAAAAATTTGAAGTCCAAGGGCATGAGCAGACAATCAGCGGCGACATCGGATGTTAGATGGACACCTTCTAATGGTTACTAGGGGAATTCCCAAGCAAAAGGAAGGTTGACGTGTTTTAATGAGCCAATAATGTTAGTTATTAATTAATATTATTTAAAGTAAAATAATGTTAATTAACGCTTTTCTCCGTTTTAATAGTGAAACCGAAACCATAGTTACAAGCTAACCATTTGGTGCGCTAGGGTACTCATGAAAACACACTTTAAGCTAGAGCTTCGCTTCCTATTCTACTTCTTCCATGGTATGACACTGTGACTAAGACATTCCTTAGGCGCAGAAATGATTATGGTTGCTAACCTCTGTCACACTGGTCCTTTGGCAACTCTTCCCCTGCAAACAGGCAAAACTATCCCTGCAGAGTGGTACGTGACGAAATATATCCGTAAGTGCTGCAAAACAGGCGAGAAAAGCACCTAAGAATGGACTTCGACATTTTTTGTGGTACGAGGATAACGCTCCTCCTCATCGTGCAGCGGAGTGAGATGTTTTTGGGGATCAGCGTGTCTCTCGATTGCGCCATCGCCCTTACTCGCCGGACATAGTTACTTTCGAATTCTTCATGCTTCCTAGCGTGAAAAGTGAGCTTCCTGAGGTTCGATTATCTTGTTATGAGAACGTCATAGCCGCATACACGGACGTCATTTCGGGTGCCGCCGGAGTTAACTGGGAATAAGCCTTTTCTGGTTGGTGTAAACGTGTGAATCTGCGTATAGCTTCCAATGGAGAGTATTTTAAAAAGATTCAGAAAAATTGTTGTTCTAAACTTTTGTGCTATTCGTGGCTACAAACTTCTACAGTGCTCCTTGAAATTTAGGGCTTAATATGGCTCTGAATGTGAACATACCAGCAATTAAAGAATTTTAGTAAAGAGATAAATTCCAAACTTCTTTTCCTAAATATTCTCTCTGCTTTCTTTCTGTCCCAGAACCTTCTTCGTTCCTTCGTTTCTTGATCTTATCAATTGAATATTGCGAGAGCGGAGGATGATTTAACCCGAGTTGGGATTGGGAAGGGATTCATCCACAATATGTGAAACGAATGAAAACGATCGCTTTTGGGATTTTACCCACTCCCCACTTCCCCCATTTTCAAAGGACTCTAGTGCTTTCAGAAACGGAGAAAGTTAAAACACCACGCATGCGCAACAGGATTCCAGGCTTTAACCCTAAGATACATTCACGATCGATGATGGAAGTGTCTGTAAAAGAAGCGCTGGAACAGATGAGACTTTAGAACGAAAAGAGGAGGGAAAGAAAAAAGGAGACAGCCGACTTTTTTTTTTTTTAAGGAGAAGAGTTAGGATTTTTTTTCAGGATGTGGGAAGGGGAGTTGTGATGAGTTATTTTTTTTTGTCCTGATGGGAAGTCCCTGCGCACGTGACCCCCACGCACTTCAACAGGACCTATCGATTCTGTGTTTCACGGGTTGTCAGCGTTTGAGGGGGTGGGTGGGAGAAAAGCTTCTCCTAACGGAAGAAGGATTACGATCGTGGCCGCCGTCGATTAATCACGTGATGATTAGGCGGTGACGAGAGCAGAGCGAGACTTGCCACGAGACGAATTGCTCGAGCCAATCGGATTTCCTTCCGGCTTGAGAGACCTTTTGAAGGGGCCAAACTCATCCATTGCCTGGGGAAAGTCTAAGGACACCTGCGTCTAATGCTGAAAAACACGGCGTCGCTATTAAGGCCTTGGCAACGAACTCGGAAGATAATTCTATTCTTTTTTTCTCTCCTGCCGCCATCACAGACTTCCCATTTATCTTTCAGACATTGTTTAATTATTTAACATTTAGCTCGGATGCCCTGGATGGCGGCTCAGAACCTGAAATACGGAAAAACTGAGTCTTATTATTTAGAATTAGAGTAGCGTTTAAAGAATATTTATATAATTAGAGGAACCTTAGACATTTTAATAATTTTAAGAATGAATATTTTTGTGGCATGTATTCATCATTGTTTTTCCACTAAAAATATTAAATGAAATAACAGTATACAGGGTGGCCAAAAGTGATTTTCTTGATTATAATCATTTATATAAAATCAGCGACGGTGGACGTTGTCATAACAAAGAAAAAATCTAACGATGGGTTATCTAACAATGGGTTATTTCCCGATTATACGAGTGGGTTCGCTTCTAGTATATTATAAAGTATGTAATGTACAGAAGTAATAAAACAGACATTTATAAACACAAAGTTTTAAACCGTAAAGAAAAAAAATTAATCAATTTCAATTCATTTGTGCCCTCTATATCATTTATATTATAGATATTTGCTTTCACGCCACACATTCTGCAACACATGTGGTGAGACACCTTCGATTGCATAAATGATGCGCTGTCCAAAGTCGCAAGATAATGGAACTGCTGTTTTGTAAAACAATATCTTTAACATAACCCCAAAGAAAGAAATCTAAGGGGATAACGTCCGGTGATCTAAGGGGCCATGGGATCGGGCCATCTCTGCCAATCCACCGATTTGGGAATGTTTCATTAAGATGCATGCGAACTTGAAGAGCCTAATGCGAAGGAACTCCATGTTGCTGAAAGATCACTGTCACTTGCATTTCCTGCAGCTGTGGAATGGCATAGTTGATTAATATGTCTAGATACACATTTCCATTAACCGTTCCTTCAAGGAAGAAGAAGAGGCCGAGCACAATCCGCACCACACATTGATTTTCGGACTGTCTCTAAAGTGTTCTTTTATGACATGTGGGTTTTCTGATCGCTAGATTCTCACGTTGTGCCTTGTAACTACTGTATTTACATAAAACGTAACCTCAACGGAAAAAGAGATACAGATACTGCAAGAAATTATAATCCTCATCAATCCGCTCTAAAATTGAAATTTGTACTTTGTAAGCATATGATTTTAGATGTTTGCGTACCACTTTGTACACTTGAAATTCGCATGAAGCTTGTCGAATTGATTTCTGTGGTGACCTAGTGAACGAGGTTTGGATCATCTCAACAGTCTCTTCAGGAACTGATGATCTGCCACGGCTTTTACCCTTAAACATTGATCCCCTTTTTCTATCGAAAAATGGAAGGAAAAATACTGCGACCTGGGTTCGAACCAGGAACTTCGACTATCATGGCCGATGCCTCTACCCGTTGGGCTATCACAGACGCCCGGACAGCCATGCTGTCTCAAGGTATCTTAAAGACAACCAAGTTGTCAAAGGTTGAAAGCCCAATGGGAGGCGGGCACCCAGCTCACAGATCGAAAATTTCTCCTATCTAAACCATCAGAAAGTTTGATGAACTCACAAGTAAATAAATAAATATAGACTGGTTTGGTTTGGTTTATTTGGTATTAACGTCCTTTTCTGCTATGGCCATTTCAGGACGGCATTATAGGGGCCGCAAATTTTGATGACATCATGTTTGGAGGTCATCTCCAGTCTATATTTATTTATTTAATTGATCCCCTTGTTAAAAAGTGTGTCATCCATGACTTAATTAATTTTATATCAGGCGAGTGGGTTCTTTCTATAGCATGTCCTCAACATTCGCTGCACATGCGGTTTTTCGTTTCTGCAAGCCATACGACGCCTTGAGTACAGTAGCTAGAATAGATAATGTGGCATTCGGTAGTTTTCATGTGTCCCATTCAATAAAGATATAGGAAGTTTTTAAACTTTTTAGGTTTAAATGGGTTTATATTATGATAGATTATTAATAAGTTTTATTTGTGTTTAAAAATTAAGTAAGATTCTAAGAAAAATAAATGTAAGAAATGCTTGCAATGTTCATTTAACAGAATTATTTTTATTTATAAAATGAATTACTTCTTATAACGAAATATTAAATTATTGCCTAAATATAATAAAATAAACAAACGTAGAGATTTTCATCCTATCAGTTACAGAGATAGTTTATTTTACGTTTTTCCTATTTCTTTCTATAAAATTTTAACATGGAAATGCATGCTGGTTGCCGATCACTATCAGCCTATTTTTTTCTTCTAACAGTGTTGTAATTATGCATAATTACTTGTTTTATTTGAAAAATCTTATCGAAATTTGAGTAGAAATGATTACACTGGTCAACAAATTTTTACAAAAGTCATGTTACCAAAATAAATTGAGTCATTTTTTTATCAAGTTTTATGTGCTGAACACGAATATGACTGTCAAAATGCAAAATTGGCTCAGTTTTTTTTTTTTGTAATCTGCAAAAATAATTGTTTACATAATGAAATGCATGCCAATAGAAATAGCTGATCAGGAGAATCTCTGAGGAGTGTCCAGCAGTGGTCAGTAATCATAGAAGCAGACCATTTTCCCTGGTATCTTTGTTCCATTGATGCGATATCTTGATGAAAATGACACCATGTTCATCACTAACCATATCAAAGTTGTCAGGGAAGAAATCCAGATGGGAATGAAGGAAGTGAATCTTCAGAGACATATTGCAGCCACATTTCTGATACTACATCAGGATATCTTCTACGAGTTCCTTGTTGTTTGCTATCCTAACATTCCCGAGAAAGTTGGTAGAAACTAGGCGAAAACCATTCCACGCTTTTTTCGCATCACCCTGCAGCAAGTTGTTGAACTGGTCATCTTTGAAAAGCCCTTGAATCTGAGGACCCACAAAAACTCCCCTCTTAATCTTTCCTTCGCTGAGTCGAGAAAATATTTCATGCAGGTATCGGAAAGTTGGCGAAGCCCGATCCATGACTTTCACGAAGTTCTTCATTAAACCTAGTTTGATTGCAAATGATAGTAGCAGGTTTTTTGAGTTTCGAATAGAGCTGGGTGCTGAATGTTCTTTTCTCCCAGTGCTACATTTTGTCTGCAAGTCCATTCCTTCCGCGAGTAGTGAAATTCCCTTGCTCGGCTAGAAAATGAACTATATGAAATATCTTCCAATAAAATTTTTTAATGGTTATATTAGTATTTAGCACAAAATTCTACAGAAAAAAACTTTTTAAATCGATAACAATTTCATTGTTGACCAGTGTTATAGAGCTGAGAGTAAGTGAAGCAAACTTTTTCGTGTAGCACATTCTAACCAAATTTTACACATTCACAACTAGAATTATATTAAAATTATTTTTAAATAAATGGTGAAATGGGAAGTTCTGACAGGTATCCCACTATGCACTAAAATTTATTCTTCTTGCATTCACCAATTTTGCTGTGTTAAATTTTTAATTTTTTTATAAAAATAAAAAGCTTTCTTTCTCAAATGGTTATCTTCCATCAGTTCATATTCATAAATTATTCATCTCAATGAGAGTCCGTTTTGGAGGAGTTAGATGCACAAAATTTGGTCACATAAGAACATATATTTTTTTTTTCGAGAAATTTTTTTTTTAACATACTTAGCGAAACATGAAAAAAAATTCTGGAAATGGTTAACCTTTCGGGGTGGAGGATGAGAATAAACACCTTAACTCCCAAATGCTCATCAAAAATTATTCGCCTCAATAAGTAGCGTACATTCATATCGAATGGGATGAATGCTACAACCATAGAAAATAATTAATATATCTTAAAAGACTTGACCAATTTTGAAAAAAAAAAATACGCCAAGGCCCAGTTTAAATATTAATTACATTCCAATTAATTAACCAATGCTTCTGCTGCTTGCCGTATCGGAAGAGCTGCACAAAATTGATCCCATATTAACAGACAGATATTTCTTTATCAAATTATCTTCTCAATTCATAAATTTTTAAGTCGATTTCAGTAAAAAAAAAAAAAAAAAAAAAAAAGAAATTGAGTTGGGGAAACGAAAAAATAGGCTGTTAGTGATCGACCAATAAGACTCATTTCTATGTTAAAATTTTAAAAAAGAAAGAAGTGGGAAAATGTAAAATAAAATATCTTAAACGAAACTGTCATTTTGATAGGATGAAAATATCTACGTTTGTTTATTTTATCATATTTAATCAATAATTTAATAGTTCTTTATAAGAAGTAATTCGTTTTATAAGTTAAGAATTCTATTAAATGAACACTGCATGAAATTTCTTACTTTTATTTATTTTTCTTATAATTTTACTTAATTATTAAACACAAATAAATTTTATTAATAATCTATCATAATATACTGCTTTGCAATGAAATTGCCCCACCCACAAGGAGTTATCTGAACACATCTTTATTACGTTATGGAGCCAAGACGTGCATTCGTTTGTACAGGTTATCCCAACGGAAAGCGGCATCAGTAGGTTGTGGCACCACCTCTAGCGGCGATGCATTGTTCCAGCCGCAAGTGTAGGTGGTCATACAGGTGGCGAATGTCATCTTGGGGTACGTCTGCCCAGACCTGGTGAACCTGCTGTGTCAGTTCATGGAGATTGCGGAGAGATCGTAAACGACGTCCCACCATGTCCCATACGGGCTCAGTAATACGGGCTGCAGAATCTCTGTGACGTACCGTGCTGCTATCAGGGTGCCTTGGATGGTGACTAAAGGCGTTCTGGTATCGTAGCCGATGGCACCCCAGACCATGATCTCGGGTGTTGGTCCACGATGGCGATACCGGATGCATTGTTCATTGGCACGTTCCAATGATCTGCGCCACACCCGTCCGCGTCGGTGTCCAAACAAAAGCGGGATTCGTCGCTGAAGACCACCGGGTGCCATTCCATTCGCCAGCCCACTCATTCACGACACCATTGCAGTCGTATCGCGCGGTGCTCAGGTGTCAAAAAAAGACACAACAATGGACGCCTGGCAGACATTAACGCGGCGTGTAACCGGCGTGCTTTTGCAACACCACCTCTTCTCAAAGCCTGAGCGCGAAAACGTCATACATTGTTACGTCACTTACGGTAGGGTATTGTTAATCATATTTCAACCAATAATTATAATAAGCCCGAAATTGTCCCTACCGTAGGTGATGTAACAATGTATGATTTTTCCGTGAGCAGGCTTTCTCTCTAGATGGTATTGGCTATTGTCGCTATTGACACTGGATCAGTACCGGTAATAGTGATATTGTCGCGCAGCTGCCGCAGGGTGATGGTTCTGTCCGCTAGCGCTGTTCGCAGTATCCGCCTATCGGTACGAGCTGACGTGCTTCTCTGACGTGTGCCTTCCTCTCGCCATTGCCTTCAACATCGGCCTACACATGGACAGCAATCCGTCTGGTTGACCATCCAGCCTCGGAGAGGCCAATAATCCGACCTCGTTCAAAGTCCGTTAATTGCGTTGTGCGGATTACAGTACTGTACGTTCACGAGGTAGTTGCTTCCTCCCTACTACATGGAACGTCTCGCGCAGGGGTCAACTGATGAGCCCATACAGGCACCCGAACCCCCTGTATCAACCCAAATGGTCATGTCCCGTGAGTATGCATCTAATCGTTTACTAGTCAGAGGTACACGACCCCCCCCCCTCTCCACTAAATATGGATAAGGTCGGATAACTCCTTGGTGGTGGGGCAATTTCATTGCAAAGCAATGTATAAACCCATTTAAACGTAAAAAGTTTAAAAATTTACAATACTTACAATGCTGAAATAGTGTATCTACTTTTTTAACGCCCTCTTCCGTGTCATCAAGCGGCGGTACGAATCACATGATCTAAAAACAATAGCGATTGCCTCACTATCTATCCTAGCCACTGTATCTTGAGCCTTTTCCTGCGGTGAAGTCATTTTCAAAATAAAGTAGCGATGGCGCTCTCAAAAATATTATGCGTCTCTAAGTTTACCTGCAATAAACAATCCTTAATTACTATCATGAGTCAAACAAATGGAGTAGATGGGCAATTACTGGTTGCTATCATGTCTCTGTACGAAAGCTCTGAGATGTGTGTCCGGATAAATGGCATTAAGTCAAGACCGTTCACCGTGGGTGTTGGACTCCGCCAAGGGTGCGTACGGTCGCCCCTCTTGTTCATTATCTTTATGGACTAGATAGACACGGGCAGCCGAGGCGATGAGCGTGTTTGTGTGGGCGACTGCCAGGTGGAGAGGTTGCTCTTTGCTGACGACCTTGTCCTCCTTGGGTCTTCTCGCACGAACCTTCAGCATACACTAGACTGGTTTGCAGCCAAATGTGAAGAAGCTGGGACGAATATCAGTGTGGCTAAAACCGAGGTTCTGCTCCTTTCAAGACAGCCTGCTCAGTGCGCTCTCCATGTTAGGGGAGCCTCATTGATTAAGGTGGAGAAATTCAAGTATCTCGGGATTGCATTCACGAGTGATGGACGGCAGGAGAAAGAATTGGATGCTCGGATCGGTGCAGCAAGCTGTGTCAGACGTGAACTGTGGCGATCCGCGGTAACGAAACGCGAGCTGGGTAACAGCCAAGCTCTCCGTCTTCAAATCTATCTTTGTCCCCATTCTCACCTATGGTCATGAGGCTTGGGTAATGACCGAAAGAGTGCGATCGCGGGTGCAAGCGGCAGAAATGAGATTTCTGAGAGGTGTGGCAGGTGTTACCCTACTAGATAGAGTGTACAGCAGCACAATAAGGGAATCTTTAGGTGTTGAGCCGCTACTTCTCCGCATTGAGAGATCTCAGTTGCGCTGGTACGGCCACGTGATACGGATGCCGCAACTAGTCTTCCTAGTCAGTTGTTATTTTCCAAGCCGGTAGGTAAGAGACCAAGGGGTCGGCCTAGAACCAGGTGGCTAGACTACATGGAGAATCTGGGTTCGAGTCGCTTGGATATTACCAGGGAGGACATGTGCCTGATGGCGGAAGATCGCGATCGCTGGAGATCCTCCATAGGGCTGCTGCCCCCGCGACCCTAACGGATAAGCGGGTTTGAAAAGTAAGTAAGTAAGTAAGTAAGTAAGTAAGTAAATATTATAAACTACAGAAATCATTTGTAGGCACCCTGTACAACAAATATGAGATAACACTGGCACGTTGAATTTTAAAGATAGAAAAAATGGTACAAACTAGCCCATTCAGAATATACTGCCAAAAAGTATCCTGACATCCCTCTTTTCATAACGTAAATGAAAATGATTCAGTGAGTAACATATCGGACTAGTCTTTGTGGCACTGACTGCTACAACATTACGAAGGCCGTCGACCATTTTTTTTACACTCTCTAAGGGCATACGTGGCATCGACCTATAAACGATCCAATACCTTATGACAATCCGTGTCGGTGACTTATGCACCCGTATTTGCCGCTCCAGCATATCCCACATAAGTTCAATTAGATTTAATTGGATGTCAGCATGAGTGAACGGTTTTGTTGAATGATCAGTATGTCTTGTAGGAAGAAGCAATTTGGTACATTGACAAAATAAAATTCTGTCGTCGCTCCAAGATGGTAAGTTTCCAACATCCCATGATACTTTGGTCCATGTCAACATCAGTTATGGATCCCACGCCTGCTGCAAAGAATGTGACCCACACAATGACCCCGCGACCATTTTTGGACTCGGGTTTTGTGTTTCTCTTTTGGTCGCCTCCAGACCCACACTTAACCTTTGCCCAATCATCACCAATCCAACGGCGATGCTCTTTACATCATCGCAAAGACGACGAGCATTGGACCCTTTTTGCGATAAAAGATCGCAAGAGTCTTGTTGCAGTTGCTTAAGTAAATCCATGCTTCGTTTAAGTTTGAAATTCTTTTCCACTTTTCTCTCGCCAGGTGTCGCTGGTACAATTTCCGCGAGTTGGTGTTGCGTTCTGCGATACGGCGTAGTAGTAAATTGTGAATATTGAACCGTGTTCAAATCTTGGTTAACAATGTGACTTACACTGACATGCCAAAAGTCATGGGATAGCACCTAATAACATGTGTGACCTCCTTTAACCCGTCGAAGTGCCACAGTGCGACGTGGCATTGATTCCACAAGTCGGTGGAAGACATCTGAAGACATTGCCAACCATTCCGACTGGAGAGCCTTCCACAATTGCACGGTTGTTTAAGGTGCAGGAGCCCGTGAACGAATGGCCCTCTCGAGCACATGCCAAACATGTTCAATTGGATTCATATCTGGTGATCGGGATGGCCATACCATGCGCTGGAATTGCTCCGAATTTTCCTCAAACCAATCGCGAACAACCATGGCCCGATGGCATGGTGCATTGTCGTCCTGGAAAATCCCATCGTTGCCAGGTATGTGAAGTCCATGAAGGGCTGCGGATGGTCAGCAAGCAACTGGACATAGCATTGGCCAGTCAGTGAACCGTCTACCTTAACCAATGGACCCAAGCCATGTCACGAAAAACACCCCACACCATGTTTGACAACTTGGGTCCATGGCCTCATGGGGTCTGCGCCACACTCGATCCCTACCATCGGCTCGTATCAGCTGGAATCAAGATCCATCAGACCAGGTCACACGTTTCCAGTTGTCAAGTGTCCAGTCGATGTGCTTATGGGCCCAGGAGGGACGTTTTTGACGATGTCTTGTTGCACCCTCGTGGGTCTTCTACTTCCATATCCCATGGGCACCAGATTTCGTTACACAGTTCGCGTCGGTACAAATCTATTTTCACCCTGGTTAAAATCTGATGTCATCTGAGGTAGTGTCAGTTGCCTGTTAGCGGTGGCGGTGACCATCCTACTCAGACGCCGTTGGTCCCGTTCATTGAGAAGGTGTGGTCGACCACTGCGTTGTCGAGTTGGTACTCTCGGTAGACTCTTGAAACTTGGATCCTGGGATATTGAATTCCTGAATCACCTCCGATACGGAATGACCCATACGTTGTGCTCCACATACCAGGCCACGTTCGAACTCGGATAGCTCTCGTCGTGTAGCCATCGTCACACTGAACACCTCACTTCTTACTCATGACAGTATAACTAAAACTACTGACACTGATTGCATATTTATATTGTTTGCACATGATGCTACTCCCACTTGAAAAACAGTCCACTGCTATCCCATGACTTTGGGCATGTGAGTGTATAATTGCCTGTGATACTACTATGGCAAACGCAATAGTGTGTTGGGTTTTTAATCGACGTCAAAAAAAGGTGGTTATCAATTCGACTCGTATGTATGTAGTTTGTTGGAATTGCACAATATTCGTATATGTTAGTCTATGTGGGCTTCTAAACAGGTGTGCCAAATTTCAAATGTGTGTGTATGCATGTATCTTTGTATGTTTGTCCACGTATTTCTCAGAAATGAGAAATCGAGTTGCAATAATTCTTTTTTTATTGGATTAAGTATCTTTCAACTTAGGGAACCGTCCAAGTTTCATCAATTTCGGTTCAGTAGTTTTCAAGATATGGACGGTTATAGCTAGACGATAGTGAAAGTTTAATCAAAGTCAGGTTTTTTTTTATACTCTGTTTAATCTTGTGTAGTCTTTAAATGAATTCTATTTGTAAATTATTGAATTTACGGTCTCGATGTTAGCCTTGACTTTCCTCATCACTTGACTAGTGCGCTTCGGGGTCGTTTGCTTCTTACGTGGTGGCACTGAGCTTAGTTCTTCAATAGTAGATATTGTAAACTTACGACTTTTACATTGCTCGATTATCCGAGAATATGAGAATGAGACTCCTAGGTCGAAAAGGATATTTATATATCCTTCCCAAAATGAGATTTTGTAGTGCAATGGTTTCTCCTAAGCCGGATACTAAAACGGCACCTAGTTCTTCTATGGAATGGTTTCATGTGGGTTCATGATAACAATCACGCAAACCAAGCGCATTCGAATTTCATAGGTAAACGTGAATCAATCTCCATTTTAAGAGTGAAAGAAAAGTATCAAATTGGATATAACTTATATTGCATTAGGGCTCTTCAAATCACCTTTAGTTCCATTCTTAAATGTCAACCCTTTTTTTGAGGGGGTTACAACTGCTAATTTTATTATTTAGCAGAATGTCCTCTGGAAAATAAACTACATCATTAATAACAAAAGCACAAATGCTTGCATGTTTAACGCCAGAGATTAACGGATAATTAATTGTTGAACTGATGACCGATTAGCCTTGGTATAATTTTTCACCGAAAGGAAGGAAAGTTAATCGGAGTCAACTTATCGTTGAATTGAAGAGAACCTATTTGTAACATTTTAACCCTTAAGGGGTTAATCCAAATCACAAGTACATCATTTGCGTTCCCAGAAAATAAAAATTTTAAAGAATAATAAGAAAGGCATTGCACAAAGCAACCGCAGTTGGATACCCACCCTGTTTTCTAGGAGGGTGTATTTACATAGTCTCTTTTGTATTGTTTGTCTTTTTTAAGTGGATAAAGATATATGGGGTTGTTGTTTGTTGTAGACCAAACGAGCGGGGAGGGTATCTTGGCTAATAAACGGTTAATGAAAGTCTCTCGAATTAATATTCTGTGAAAACGTTCGCCTTGGCTTAGCATTTGAGGACGCTGTCTGAAATGCATCATTAAAATTCTGAACCATTGACTTTTGCATCATCGCCTAGTCGAACGGCTTTGAATATTTACAAAGTTTAATTAAATTTTAATTAGAAATCTTTTGTAATTAATTGGCGAACAACGTTCAAAAAACAGCCTCTAATTCTCGTGTTTAATGAGAAGCTTTATTTTTCGACTTCCTTCGAAACATTCAATGTGATTTCTTCACTCTTATTTTTTTTTCATTGGAATTTTTATCAAAGAAGGCAAAGTAAATTTTAAAAAAATCTTTATTGTTAATTAATGTAATTATTGAATCGTTTACGTCCGGATTAACTAAACTTCTTCCTGTCTGTTTGCATTTCATTTCCCTAGCTCTTCTATCAGCAAAATAATTTCACGGATCCTGATTTCAAATCTCTTACACAAGCCCCAGGAAAATCCTTCCACTTTTTTGAATGTCGTCTTCAAAGAGATTCATTCGAAAAAAAAGTGTTTTGTTCACCGCCTTCCTTCTGCTGTTTTTCTACCCCTCTTACTCCCAACTCGTATTTTATCTTTTTTTTTTTTGAAAAGAGAGCACACTCAATTATTTTACAAATGACGTATCTTTTCGGAGGTGCATTTTTAACAAAAACATGTATTTTGTTTCTTGTATAGCGTTTACAGGATGTCCTAAAAAGGATTGACAGTTTTTAAAATTAAATAGCAGGCAAAGCACGACAATTATTAAAGTCATTTTTACAGGAGATTAATGTACGAGTTCAGGAAAATTTTTGATACGTTTACTTGTATTTTGTGGACCGATTTTTTTTCGGACTGCGCATAATTACATTGTTAACGGGCTGCACGATTGATGCCGTCATGGCCGACCGCGGACGTCCAACAATGCCCGCCAACTCATCCGAATACAGGAAAAAAAATGTTGTACGAGAAATTTAAACGAACCTGTAGTGTTACTGTTCAGAAAGATCGGTCCGCAATACACAAGGAAACTTTTCAAAAATTTCCTCACCTCACGCATTAATCTCCTACAAGAATAATTTTAATAACTGTCATTTTTTGCCTGTGATTCCATTTTAAAAATCGTAGGACACCCTGTAGTTATAGGCCTTGATTAAAAGAAACACAACCACAGGCAAATTAAAGTTCCCTTATAGAGGCGCAGAGAATTTTTTTAACCTCGATAAATAGTCCAAATGATTTGTTATTACTCAAACCTTGCAAACGAGTATTATTATAGAGGGTTGAGACGAAGCCGACGCGATCTATACAAAGCCATGGCACTACGTCACTTGGCATTGTTGAAATCAATGACGTATATTAAAGATAGACTCCGAATCCTATTGTTGTAACTTGAAGCAAATTGGGAAGCTCCATGCCCAGAACTGTCATGGCCGAAAGTGAGTGAAGATGATGCAAAACACATGGCTAAACATGAGAGTAACTGATTAATAATTCTTTCACACGCCGAACACGGAGTGATAAGTTTATCTTTTCGTTCACTTTGTATTTGAAATATTTTATTATATTTTATAAACAATTTTTCGTTCATGGTTTCAATTTCAATTTCGTTTCGATTGTCTTTCAGTTACGTATTTTCATTTTAGTTACGTATTTTTAATTTATTTTTCTGGAAAATGATTCCTGATCCTTTTTCTTGTCTGTTTGTACAGTTGTACGCAGTTTAACTTTGAGGAATGGTTTTGAATTAATTATTCTTCAGGCCTAAAATCTTCAAAAACAAAGCAGCCAGACAGCTAATTACTCCACGGCTCACTCCTGCCCAGAACTATCATGGCTCAATTTGCTTCACTTTTTGCCGCTGTTAACAATAGGATTCGGAGTCTACCTTTAATATACGTCATTGGTTGAAATCCCATCGGTTTTCGTGACGTATTGTAAATATGTATTTTGTATTTTAGATAACTAAGTAACTACAGTAGAATAAAATGCATTAATGCCAAACATGGGTCATTTACTTTTTTAATAAATCATTTTACTTTAAATTTTAAATATCCTTATTTTGTTCTTAAATTTATTTTTGCAAGACGTCACAAAATCCATCTGTTTGCATGATGTCACAAAATCAGTGCCACGGCTTGATTATATCGCGTCGGCTTCGGTTGAGACAATTAAAATTGAAGTACAGGGTGTCCACAAATGATTGTCCCGATTTCCTGATTTTATTGTAGGTGTATTATTTAACATATCATCATGAAACTTTGCAAATACATAGAGCAACTCGCCAAGTTTTTTTTTGTTTGAAAAATGTCCGGCAGATCTACTCGTGCGCTTCAAAAAAATGGAATATTCAGCTGGATAGTTATCCGTGTTGTAAAATAGTCTCATGTTAAGTGTGATTAAATTGGTCAAATGAAACAAAAATTTTATTTCTAAACGTAAAATGGATAAAGTTTAATTCTATATAAAAATTAAAACAATTCATCAAAAATCAACAAAGTTATGGGAGTTTTCATCACTTCAAAATAATGGAATATTGACAGCACTGCGTCAAAATAATGGAATATTAATATAAATAATAAAAAAAAACAATATAACAAAGAGCAAAAGTTCCAAACTAATACTAATACTTCGTAGGGACACCATTGGCATCAATGACAGCGCAAATTCGTTTGGGAAGAGAATGAATCAGTTGTCGACATCAGTGTTCGACCAAACCTTCTGTTTCAGTTCTTGAATTGTGAGTGGTTATCGTTTGCCAGTTTGCTTTTCATGATTTTCCATATGGAGTTCAGGTCTGGGGAATTAGAAATCCAGGTCTTTTTGTGAATATTCTGTTCCTGTAGCCAGTTCTGAGTTGAGCGCGAAGTGTGAGCTCGGGGTTATTTTGCTGAAAGAAAAAGTCTGTCTCCATATAAATTTTCGGTTGATGAGACAAGAAACGCATCCAGTATTTCCTGTAGGCCAATGAATTAATCGTTCCTCTGACGATTACAAGCTCTCCCGTACCCGTGGAGCTCATGTAGCACCACACAATTATGCTGCTTGTAAACTTGACGATTTTGTTCATGGTGCGGGAATAGTGTGCCTCTTCTTTAGTACGCCATACTCTGATTCCTTGGTCACCGAAGATAGACAGAATCGAGTCATCGCTGAAGTTCTCAGTAGTCCAATTGGCATGAGCTTTACACCACTTGAGTGGTGCTTTGCGTTGAGTTTTGTTCAACATAGGTGCCTTCTTTGGCACACAGCAGTTCATTCCAAATTCAGATAAGCGCCGGAGTGTTGTATTTAGGGATACATCAGTTCCATCATTATGCCACAATGTGTTAATAATTTTTGATGATTTAAATCGATTATTAGGCACCCATCTCTCTTCAAAGGTCGTCGTTGCACGTTTGCGTCCACGTTTGTCCCGATTTGTTT
Source organism: Rhysida immarginata (assembly GCA_023313115.1). Classification (NCBI taxonomy): domain Eukaryota; kingdom Metazoa; phylum Arthropoda; class Chilopoda; order Scolopendromorpha; family Scolopendridae; genus Rhysida; species Rhysida immarginata. The sequence goes on along the minus strand of JAHWFO010005382.1, from coordinate 2,048,952 downwards.
AAAATCCAAAGCCCGAATTTGCTTTTTTCAAAAGTTTGGAAACAGCACTTTATGAGCAATGTACTGTTTCAACAATATCCCTCCGCTTGCGACTGATTTGTGCAAGTGGCGTATCAGCTTACGCTGGATTAATGATAGATCCTTTCTGGGTGACATTACTCAATAGATAGTGAATTGAAATTCTTTAGCAGCCGAGGAAGTATGTGAATGACAGTATAAAGTAATAAAAATTATTATAGCTTGAAAACCAAATGGGATACCCCATTCCAGAATATATAAATCGGAATATTCCATTATTTTGACGCGGTGCAGTCAATATTCCATTATTTTGAAGTGGTGAAAAAATCTTATAACTTTGTTGATTTTTGATGAATAGTTTTACTTTTTATATAGAATTAAACTCTATCCAGTACACGTTTAAAAATAAATTTTTTGTTTTATTTGAGCAATTTATTCACACTTAACATGAGACTATTTTACAACACGGTCACTACCCAGCTGAATATTCCATTTTTTTGAAGCGCACGAGTATGTTTCCGTTTGCGGCCGCTAGAAGGCTACAGCTGCAATATTGATGGAGCGGTCGTATCGGAAATGATCAAGAAAGCTGCTATGGCCTCCACGTTCTCCAGCTTGAATGGGGCGTGCACTACCTGTTCGCCGTTTTTCGCGTATAGAGGGCGAAGCATCGGCTTGATGTATGGAGACTCCAGCGGTACAGATGTTATCTATGTTTTAATGGCTAGTTCATATTGTTTTTAGAATATGCCCGTAAATTGTTGCGTCTCCCAGTGCTATTCCAACTCAAAAAGGATAAGGGGTTTTTAAAAATCCATATCTTTCCTCGGGATATTGAGAGGAAAAAGGAGTGAATTATATAAATTAGAACAGGAAAGTCTGTGAGTCCGATTGCTCGGATCTGCAGCCAACATTTTTCCGACTCCGATTATGATGTAACAAGCATGGGTAAGTTATTGAGTGGCTAGATATATATATTTTTCTCGGCCATGGCTTTCGTTTCGTTATAAATGTCTGCTACGTCTTACAGAAATCTCAAGCAGTTATATTAATCTATTTATTTATTTATATATATTTATCTAACCAGTAAATAACTTACCCATGCTTGTTACATCATAATCGGAGTCGGAAAAATGTTGGCTGCAGATCCGAGCAATCGGACTCACAGGCTTTCCTGTTCTAATTTTTATAATCCACTCCATTTTCTTCTCAATATCCAGAGTAAAGACATGGAATCTTTATCCTTTTTTGAGTTAATCCCGTATCCTCTTAGTTCAGCAACCGTTTCGTTTGTTAGACTGGCTTCATCCATATTGTCACACAAAAAAAAAACGCTAAGAATATCAAAGCTAAAGAATAAATTAAAAACTGACCTTACGAATCTGTGGATACTAGAATACATGAGAGAGAGAAAGGAGACTCCACTTGTCCACAAGAACCATTTAATACACCATATATGTATACATTTCGGTCACAACGTGGCCTTCTTCAGTATGACTCAGGTTACAAAAGTTCAGATACAAGTTTATATAAAGAGGAGGGACCAATCAGAATGCAGGGCATCATGTTTGGTTTACAAAAGAAGGGTAATTCAGGATTGGAGAGGGTCAAGTGTCCAATGACAAAATACACTTATGAAACAAAAAAATTCAGAAGTAAAAAAAAAGTAAAAAATACAGAAGTAAACAACTTAGGAACAAAAAAGATACTATAAGTGGAGAGGCTCTTATATCAGGAGTGTGAAGTAAGTAAGAACATTTCAGCTTGGTTAAAGTTTGGAAACCAGTGAAGCCCACTGTGACAGGTCAAGTGGGCCTCTTTCATGGTTTAATAAAATATCAGGCGGTACTTTAGCTATTTCAAGAGATTCTAAGAAGTTAAGCTTTTTACGTTCGTCAACACAATGTAGTATCCGAAAATTATCTAATTTCCCAATGTGCCCCGTGGATAAAATATGATCAGCGAATGCTGATTTTTCGAGTTTGTAATTTTTGATATAGCTAAAGTGTTCTTTAATGCGGGTACAGATCCTTCTTCTGCTCTGACCTATGTATTTACAGTCACACGAGGAACAATAAATTTCATATACTCCAGACTTATCTTCTTTACCAATTCTATCTTTCGTGCTGCCTAGTAGGTGTTTAAGGCTATGGCTACTCTTATATGCTACCTTGAGGCCATATACCTTACATATCTTCTCTAAGCCGCCAGTTAATTTCCGATTGTAGGGAAGACCGATGAATTTTCCTTTCTCTTGGTTATTCTGTAGTGTCGTAATGTCCTTTAACTTCTTTTTGAGAGCATGTTTTTTAACCAATTTGTCAATCATAACTTCTTTGTATTCATTGAAGATGGCTGCCTCTTTAATCCGGTGGATCTCCTCTTGTTTATTATCTTGTACCAATGGAGTGTTCATCATTCTATTGATCATATGGTTGAAGGCTGATAGTTTGTGGCTAAAGCTATGGTTGGATTTGGCATTGATATACGCAGGGACGTAGTTAGGTTTCCTATAGATATCAAATTTGAGTTTCCCTTCATCTCTCAGTATAACTAAGTCCAAGAATGGTAAAGCTCTATCTTTCTCTTTCTCAACAGTGAAGGCAGTGGAGGGGGATAACTTGTTGAGACCTTCCACAAGCAAATCTAGTTTTTGTATATCGACTATGGCGATAATGTCGTCCACATATCTATACCAGATTTTGGCTAAAGAACACTTTAGCTATATCAAAAATTACAAACCCGAAAAATCAGCATTCGCTGAGCATATTTTATCCACGGGGCACATTGGGAAATTAGATAATTTTCGGATACTACATTGTGCTGACGAACGTAAAAAGCTTAACTTCTTAGAATCTCTTGAAATAGCTAAAGTACCGCCTGATATTTTATTAAACCATGAAAGAGGCCCACTTGACCTGTCACAGTGGGCTTCACTGGTTTCCAAACTTTAACCAAGCTGAAATGTTCTTACTTACTTCACACTCCTGATATAAGAGCCTCTCCACTTATAGTATCTTTTTTGTTCCTAAGTTTTTTACTTCTGTATTTTTTACTTTTTTTTACTTCTGAATTTTTTTGTTTCATAAGTGTATTTTGTCATTGGACACTTGACCCTCTCCAATCCTGAATTACCCTTCTTTTGTAAACCAAACATGATGCCCTGCATTCTGATTGGTCCCTCCTCTTTATATAAACTTGTATCTGAACTTTTGTAACCTGAGTCATACTGAAGAAGGCCACGTTGTGACCGAAATGTATACATATATGGTGTATTAAATGGTTCTTGTGGACAAGTGGAGTCTCCTTTCTCTCTCTCATGCTAAGAATATCGTCAAGAACTCCATTAAACAAACGCCATTGATAAACCGCGGGAAACTCGATACATCAAGCTGACGCTAGCGCCATCAATGAGAACAAAAAGCATATGCACGCCCCATTGCAAACCAGCTTTTTGAGGTTCTCTCTTACTTTAGGGATTTAGACAGTAAGAGTGCAATATTTATAAAATTCCTCCTAAATTCAAATACTGACAATTTATTTGAAGACCCAACAATAAAAATCAACAACATACAAAAATTATATATATAATAGATTGAAAATCTAAACTACTATGAAGAACAGATTTTAATGTACTTTTTGGATCTCATTGGCATAAATAATTTTCAAGATAAGACTGTTTACAAAATTAATATCAACATTGCTTCGGAAATTTGAATTGTGTAAATTCTACAGTGAAGCCAGCAGTCACCGCCTGGATCTTAATGTTTGTAATCTGGACACTGGCATTGGGTTAGTAAATACTTTTCGTTTTATATCCTGGAAAATTTCCATGAACTTTCCTACAAGTGTTGTTATTTCAGCAGTTGGTCGGATCATCCTGGAAAACTTCATTTAGAATTCCATTTGTATGCATTCAAAATTCTCCAATTGTATGTATTTTTAAATTATAGATATTTCTAAATTGTTGGTTTTTAAAATTAATATTTTTTCAAAATTATTGGTTTCAAAATTACTATTGCCTCAGAATTGTTAGTTTTAAAACTACATAAATTCTTAATTCGTTTTTATTTGGAAAATTAATTGGCAATGTTAGACTGGTACATTTAGTTAATGGGGGAAGGCGGACTGCTGTTTCTTCATAGTAGATTAGATTTTCAATCTAGTTTATCTACAGGGTGAATCAAAAGTCGCAGTACGCCGTTTTTTCGAAAACCTTGCAGGAATTGGGAAATCTGAATATTCCAGTAAGGTATGGGTGAAGTGGTCTATCTTCTACGGTATGTACCGAACATGGCCGCCATCTTGAAATCGGCCATCTTGAATCTAAGTCAAGTTTTTTAAATAGAAACGGGGTTGTGTGATTATATCAAATAACATCAACATTTTCTGACAATTTTATTCCTGTAAACAGATTTGAAGTAGCAGTTATGGTTCACATTTTGTTTCATTCTGTTGCAGGTAACTGAAGATGGCTTTGACTACGGAGGAGAGAATTGAGATCATTTTGATGTCTGGAGAACGAAGTTTCCGTGTCATAGCTGCAGATTTTAACAACCGGTACCCAGAAAGACCTCCAGTTTCACACAATACTGTCAGGTGCCTAATTAAGAAATTCCGAGAAACTGGGACTGTGGTTGACAATGCACGGAAATGCTCAACGCTACCTGGAAATGCTGCAAGAAATGGTGTTTCCCTCACTTCTGAATGAAGATGGCAGCTTTCCCTCTTACTTTCAACAGGATGGGGCTCCACCACACTATGTTACAGATGTTCGTCAGTGGTTAGATGTTCAATTTCCTGGTCATTGGATTGGCCGACGTGGTGCTGTGGAATGGCCTGATCTCACACCACTTGACTTTTATCTGTGGGGTCATTTAAAGCAACTCGTATATGCAGAAAAACAGACACCATCTCCAGCAACGCATTGAAGAAGCGTGGGCCAGCATTTCTGCGGAAATCCTTCTGCCAGTGCATGACGATTGGATTCAGCGCCTTCAAATGTGCCTTGACCATAAGGGACACCATGTTGAACACATTAAATGACTGTTCTTTATGGAGAACAGTAGAGCCTGTAATTCCAAACAAAATGTGTTGTAACTTTTGAACCATAACTGCTACTTCAAATCTATTTACAGGAATGAAATTGTCAGGAAATGCTGATGTCATTTGATACATCACACGACCCCCTTTCCATTTAAAAAATTGACTTAGATTCAAGATGGCCGATTTCAAGATGGCGGCCATGTTCGGTACATACCGTAAAAGATAGACAACCTCACCCATACCATACAGGAATATTCAGATTTCCCAATTCCTACAAGGTTTTCGAAAACACAGGGTGTACTGCGACTTTTGACTCACCCTGTATATTTTTTAATGTTATTCAGTTGATTTTTATTGTTGCGTGATCAAATAAATTGTCAATCGTTATATATTGTCAATATTTGAATGTAGGAGGAATTTTATATATATTATATTTTAACCCAATTTTGAATGTTTTAAAGTAAGAGTGCAACTTTCTTTGGATCCACTATGATGAGGCAAAATTGCATTCTCCGAGAGCCCAACTCTTCTTAACAAGTATCTTAAGAATTAGGCAACAAGGGGACCGGGACAAAAGACTAAAGGCCAAGGGGTGGAAGGAAAAGGAGGAGGGATTGTTAGTATGGTAGGACTCCCCACCCGCTACCTATCTCTTCCAATAGATGCTTCCTTCTCTAATACGGAGGTCTTCTGGCTCAAAACACTAGACACTGGTGGAGTCAACTTCCCACAAGCCGTGGGTTCGGCACTCGTTCTGCATCATGGTTCACACAGTGGTTCTACAATCAGTGTTTCTGTAGGCGTTCACAGAAGGACTAGTGGAGTCGGCAAAGTTCGAACACTGTTAGGCGCTATCTTCATGCGAGGACGAACGACGAGAAAACTGAGAACAATCCAAGTACGGAAGAGCGACTGGGGTGAACTCGCAGCTAAGAGAGGGCCTCATATAGCTCGGTGATTCGAATTCACTTATTTATTTTATTTACGAATGGAGTTTTAGTTTCCTTTTATTTATTTTAATTTCGTAATGTTTGCAATAGTCAGGTACAACAGAATAACTGATCTTTATCATAGGCAATCAAATCAAACGTCGTCCTCCGGGTGTGGAACTCGGAAATCATCATAGGAAAACCGCAGACTCCATGGCAAAGTTCAAAAACCCAAAAAAACTAAATAAAAAGGCGATGGCCCGTGAACACCGAGAGAGAGGCCTCCGCAATGAAACTGAATACATTGTTACATCATCATACAGGGTGATTCAGTCAATTTCTGACCATTTCAGTACTATGATTTATTGACCCATTAATGTTTACAAACTTAGCATTTCAGTATGATATTTTAGGCAGTCTGGAGTTTTTATTCCCGTGGAAAAGTCTTGAAGATATGCTCAATGTGGCCACCACGAACGTTTTGAACTGCTCGCAGCCGAATGGTGAAGTTGTTCATTATTCTATCCAGGATTTCTGCATCCACAAGGGTGCAGCAGTCGACGATGCTTTTTCGCAGCTGGTCTAGGGTTCTTGGTGCTGTAGTGAACACACTGTCTTTAAGGAACCCCTCAAGAGATAAAAATCACATGGGTTTAGGTCAGGACTCGTAGGGAGCCAAAGAAAGCCACCCCCCGAATCGATCTGGAAACCTGTTTGAAATGACACCATTTCCGAATTTCTGATTGAGAAAGTCTAGCACTTCATTAGTGGTGTGAGGCCTAGCCCCATCCTGTTGAAACCATTGATGTCGCAGCTCGGGGATGAAGAAGGTTTCCAACATGTTAAGGTAAGCCTGTGACGTTACGGTGCCCTCAAAAAAAACGGACCAATGATGCCTCTTTTGGAAATCGCGCACCAAGCCATAACCTTTCGTGGATGAAGAGGTGACTTATGGATCTCATGAGGGTGCTGGGAACCCCAAAAACGAACGTTGTGTTTATTAACGTCACCTGACAGATGGAAGAAGGCCTCATCTGACACCCACAGGTTGTCCACAATGTCCTGATTGGCTTCCATTTCTGCTCCAAACACCATCGCAAATTGTTGTCGCTTCTGTCTTCCAGTGTCTGTAAACTCCTGATAAACATGGATCTTATATGGGAACACGTGTAAATCCTTTCTCAAAATTCGCCACGTCGTGGTATACGACAGCTCTTCTTCAATGGATAGGCGGAGAACAGATTTTTTGGTAGGGGAATCGACCAACCTTGTGCGAACATATTCAACTTCGGCCGTTCGAATACGAGCTTCGCTCCCGCCTTTATTCTTGCCTTTAACACATCCAGTGGCACGAAATTGCTTGACAAAATCCATGATTGCTTGCCTGCCTGGTGCGTCTCGACACTTATACTCCTTCTGGAACTTTCTTTGCACGGTTACAAGTTATTTTGTCTCGAAATACCATTCGACAACCTTGCATTTCTGCTCTGTTGATAAAGCGGGCGCCATTTTTCAACAATACGATGTTCATACAGCGCCGTTGCAACAATACAAACTCCAACTATTCAGAAATTCGATATGGCGCTCATATTCTTTCAATTGTTTATCCCTAATGCACGTCATTCGAGTGAAATGGTCAGAAATTGACTGAACCACCGGTAGATAGTGCAAATTCAGGTCTTATTATTGGTAGAAATACGAATAACATTGCACTATCTCTGTGATGTAACAATGTATTCAGTTTCATTGCGGAGGCCTTCCCTCTCGGTGGTCACGGATGGCCGCCAATCTTTCCTCTTAATCTCATTATAGTGGAAATCGTCGTACTTACCCTTTCATTTAATTTGTTACAAAATCGTAAAGAATCAGTACGGAAAGTGATAATGATTAAGTTTTATCTTCCGGAGATCTCGCAACTTCTTTGCGATCTGCCATTATTCTATGTTTTTATACTCCTTTTCCGATCAATTTTTTTTTTTTATTTTCACTTCACCAAAGCCGACTGAAAACTTTTTTTTCATTCTTGTCCAAAAAAAAAAAAACCTTTTCTAACGGGCTAGTCCCTGAACGGCCGCTGCCTGTATGGCATCCAAAAAAAAGGGGATATTACCCGATGGACGAATCTGAAAACATTTTAAGTTTATTCTTGTTTTCAGTGGATCATAAAATATGTCTAAAATGTTTTTAAAAATTGTTTATATGACTTTTTAAATAGTCGTATTATTTAATTACGTACTACAGTTAATATTTGTGCATTGCTCATTGTTTTTTATCTTTTATTCTACAAATATTAGCACTGACATGGCAAAAATACGGAAAACTGCCGTCTTCAATGTCGGGAATTTATTTTGGAATAAAAAATCGTGCACTTTCCGACTAAAGCCCACCGCACACGGTAGTTTTTTTCTTGCTCGATTGTCTATATGCATGCAGGTTGCAAAATGGGTTGCAGGCTCGGCTGCTGGGAGGCATGCTACTGTGCAGGGTGAACTCACCGCATACACGCAAGTTTCATCCTTGTAAGCCTCAATTAACGTTAGCACTTCATCATCAGTCGATTTCGGTCCCACTTCGTTCTAGAGTAGCCTAACGTTTTCGTGTGTTACTTAATGGAGGTGACTGCGAGTCTCACGAATGACGAATTCACATCCACCTCAGTATTTTGGCGCCATTTTGGTTTCACGTGACACATTCTGGTTTCTGATTGGCTGAATTTGCAAACAGCAAGAAAACGTGAACGGAAAATAGCACCGGAGCAATCACCAAAATCCAGCAAGGTGGCCTGCAGCATAGCCATCAGTGACGTCACTTTCCTGCAGCGCAGCCAACACAGCTGCCTGCAGAACAGCGAGCAAGCATTCATGCAAGAAAAAAAAGCACCGTGTGCTTTTTTTCTTGCTCGATCGCCTCAGAGATCCTTAATATTAACGAGGTATGACGTTTACACATTTTCCCATGCTGCATTTGTAATTTCTTGACAGCAGCGGCCTCTGGTGTAGTGGGATAAAGCAAAAAGTCTCGTTCAGATATCGTTTCCTGCGAGCAGCGCGAGAAACTGACGTCATTACGTAACATCCATAAAAAACGTCACTTCTTTTCGCAGTTTTTGGTTTAATGACGTAAATTGCATTCATAAATTCTTTACTTTCAAATTTTGAATTATTTAATAAATGTTGTCACTGAAATAAACAATTATATTAATAAAGAAAATATTGGAAATTTATTAATGTTATTATTAGATTAAACGAGAAAGCCATCTATCTTAGGAAATAAAAGGTTCATTTATTAAATAAATGATTAAAATACAATAAAAATTTAATAATAACGATTTACAAGCATATTCATTTTTTTGAAACAGAAGTATAATTATATTATGTACAGAAAAGTAATAAAATTATTGATGACATTATTTTATAAATTTAAACTACATAAAAGTATTATTTCATAGAGTTTTTATTATATAGAACTATAAAAATATTGAAAATATCTGAAATAATTTAACTTTATTTTTACATTTGGAATATTCTGAATTGAAAATTAAAAAACAAAACCAATAGATTTTAAATTGAACAATAGATATCCACTAAACTAAATATAGAAATTTTTTTAGGAATTTAGTGTTTATGTACTGGCAAACTTTGAACAATACAAAAACTTTTAAATATTTTAGCGTAAAAAATATTTTTAAGAGAAAATGCTAAGAATGTTTTATCCATTTTAATTTTTGTTTGGATGTGGTATATTTTGGCAGTTGTAATAATTTAGCATTTTAAAATTTTACACAGCAATATAGATGCATCCTGATAAATATTTTGAGAATTAGAGATGGGAAAGAATTACAAACATGTTCAAATTCATTCAGGAGAGTTAAAACTTTTGATATAATTTTCTTAAAATTTTACGTTAAATCACTATTCTTTATTACATTAGAAAATATGGTTTCACATCTAGCAATGTATTTAAACAGGTATTCGAAGTCCTGATTAGCCAACGTTTCAAAGTCCTGATTAGCCAACGTTTCAAAGTCCTGATTGATGGTAAATAAATAAATAATTTTACAAAATTTATAGGCTTTAGTGCTGCTATAATAGAGGCCTAATGCAATCTGCTTTTCTTGTTCTGTATAATGTTTTTTGGAGAGCAAAAAAAAAGTCCTAGCTGGCTCCTTAAGATCTTCGCAACAAGCTTTTATGAAAGTAGATTTGTTATTGCACTTTTCAAGCTTTTTAAAAGACATTTGCATTTCTTGCATTTGTCTCCTTGCTCTTTGGAAGCTTACTCGATACTTATTTAGGCATCTTCTTAGTTTTCTTTTCCGTGGGGTGTCTCTTGTCATTTTCAAAATTTCTATTGGAAGAAACAAAGATTGTTAGAAATGATTGATAACCCAAATATTCATCACACCTATTTCTCCACAAAAATAATAATTACTAATAATTCCTTGGAAACAAAGGAATTATTTTATTTATATCTGAATATTTCCTAGTTCATATTAGAGAAACCAGTCAGACACTGGATAAATTACATGATAGGAAAAAGAATAACCTCTTGTCCACAAAATAAAGATAAGAGATTTTTCATTCTCTTTATTTGTGGACAATAGGTTTTTTCTTTTTTTTCCTATCAAGTTCATGTATTTACTTAAGTTGATAATGGAAAATAGAATAAATTTTTAAGTGATGATTTGATGATTTCCATAAAAGTGAATTCAAAATTAAAACTGATTTAGATCAACTTGTACACTTGCCCTGCACGTTTAATTCAATAAAAGTATTTAAAAATTACAAAGTTGGATGAGTGATATCTCCCAAATATTAAAATTATGGAATCTTTCAAAAATTACCTAACAATATTCAAAAGTCTTCAATTAATAAAAATGTTACCAACAAATCAAATATTAGACCTGAGCAAATAACATAACAAATGATTTTAACACTATAATCCTATAATCAAAAATAATGAGCAAACAAAAAAATAACCATAAACTAAACTCCATGTAAAGATTGCCATTTTAAACACTATGGCCAAACTAAGAGAGAACTTATGATAAGAGCAAAAGAACACAAAAGAGGAATAAGGTTAATAATAATAATAATAATAATAATAATAATAATAATAATAATAATAATAATCTAAACACCTGTCACATAGTAAGGAAATTCCTACACCCAAACATCAATACTCCCACGAGTGCATAACTTTCCCTCCCTGGCATTTGAGTCCCTTGGGCTGGCCCTCTTTTGGGTCCGCCTCTTGGACTTGATCCGAGTTTGGCTTCCCCAAACAATGACAATAATAATATTAAAATAGCTAATCACTGCATAACAAACAACCACATTCTTAGTTGGCAACAAATAAAAATTAGAGCAAACGAAAGAAATTACAAAAACTGTTTAAAAGAAGCTGTCTCAATTAAATTGGAGCCCAATAATTTCGCACAGACATCATTTAACAAAAGTAATAATTGGAAAATAATAAATTAAAATACACGATATTTAAGACAGAAAATATACATTAACAATAAACATTTAACTTAAATTCGCTTAAAAAAAATCTGCATCACTTAAATTCCCTTAAAAAAAACAACTCAGGTTTGTCTGTTCTCGCAAACGTTGTTATATTCAATTTACATTTAACTTTGCTTGTCTATTTTTTTTTTCTTTACCATCCTTTTTCTGTATAATACATAATTGAAGGAATGGACATTGTTCCATATTATTTTATTTTCAACTGCTATCATATCCGATTGAAGAGTTTGTCACCATCTGGACAGAGGGTCATCGGATGTTTGGAATCTGTGTGTATTTCACATGGAGGGAGTCTCCAATGTTTGATGTTTTCTACATGAGAAGTCATTGGTGTTCTCTACATGTAATCAATTTTAATTTTGAACTCACTTATATGAAATCATCAAATCATCACCTTAGAGAATTCATGTTATATAAAGAAATGTTTGTCATGTATATATAGTACCTTTTGATATTATTACTGATGTATTTGATGAATACCATGAATTCGTTTTGCCTCTGAAGCAGATAAATCTGGAGTGTCTGCAAGTCGTCTTTTAATCTGTTTTCTTGCAGCTTAAAAAAGCCAATATTTATATTGTAATTTAAAACCATGTCAATCAAATGCTTTAAAAAATCATAAACAAAATTTAAACAAAATCGTTATTAATTTATTTATATAACAAAATTTGAAAAATAAATTCAGAATAGAAATACAAAATATTTGCATTTCTTACCGTGAAGTATAAGAGGAGAAGCGATGGATGTCTCTATGTTGCCGGTATCTGGAAAAATACTCAATCCCGAGAAGTCACCTGTTGAAGTAGAAGTGCATTCTAAAATAAATCCAGCATCTAAAGGTGTGGAAGGAACAGGGGAGGGTGGAGAGCCTGCAGGCAATTGTACTGATGAAGAAGATGCTAAAGGAGTTCCAACTCCTGATGAGGTGCTAGGAAGGGGAGGAGCGTGTTCTAAGCCTTCTGTTAATACATTACTCGGCGAGTTACTTCTTCAAATTTGAAAGCGGATGAAAATATTGTAGGAATTGCAGACTGTATAAGACGATGACATTTTACTGGATCACTAAACTGATCTTTAGCAAAATGATCTGAACACAGAACAGTTTTTGCTAATGTGTTCTGGAGACTGTTGCAAAAGATACTTTCTTCCGCATGCGTTGATCCAATTTTGACACCTAAGAAGTATAAAATTATTTTTTCTATTAGAAGAAAACTTAGCTAGCGTTTTCATATGAAACAAGAATGATTTTACCGCCGAAGCGGATAAAGGGAGCACATTTTCTATTTATAGCATCGCACATGGATATATAGAATTAACCAACATTTTAAAACACTTGAGAGTAAATAAATAAATATGAAAACTAAATTGTAAATTACTATTTAAATAGGCTAACGTATAGAGAGAATTTAAAAGAATAAACTTGAAGAATGAAAGGTAAATGGAGAGTGAAGTTATTCCTCAAACGCTTAAAAAAATAAAAGTTCTTTAATTTGTAAGAATTCTCACATAATGTTAAACGAAGTGAGCCTCAATTGCTAAAGCGTTATGTGTAAGCATCTATTAGATTTTCATATTAAATTACTAAAGTCTTATTGAAGCAAGCGATTAACTACTAATAAATTAATTAGTAATGAGTTTTAAATACCATTAAGCCTAAGAGTACTATACTCTTGATTCAAATAAGCTATGGATAACAAAAGATCTAATAACGCGTAAGGAGTTGGTTGATATATTACACGCCATATCTTAGCATTAAAAGTTCTATAAATTCTGTATTGTACCATTAGGGCACGTGCTACAAAACCAATTGCCACTATCATTATTTACTCTTGATAGTCACTCATGGCACGTTGTTACGAGTCGTTTGATATATTACATGCCATATCTTAGCATTGAAAGTTCCAAGGTTACCATATGGTACCATAGGGCACCATTAGGGCACGTGCTACTAAACCAATAACTATTATCATTATTTACACGTGATATTCACTCATGGCACGTTATTACGAGTCGTTTGATCTATTACATGCCATATCTTAGCATTGAAATTACCAATTGTACCATATGGTTCCATAGGGCACCATTAGGGCACGTGCTAGTAAACCAATAACCATTATCATTATTTTCTCGTGATATTCACTCATTACATGTTGTTACGAGTCGTTTGATATATTACATGCCATGTGTTAGAATTGAAACTTCCAATGGTACCATATCATGCCTTGGGGCACCATTAGGGCACGTGCTACTAAACTGTTAACCATTATCATTATTTTCTCGTGATAGTCACTCATGGCACGTTGTTGCGAGTCGTTTGATATTATACATGCCATATCTTAGCATTGAAAGTTCCAAGGTTACCATATGGTATCATAGGGCACCATTAGGGCACGTGCTACTAAACCAATAACCGTTATCATTATTTTCTCGTGATATTCAGTCATGGCACCTTGTTACGAGTCGTTTGATATATTACATGCCATATCTTAGCATTGAAAGTTCCAATGGTTTCATAGGGCACCATTAGGGCACGTGCTACTAAACCAATAACAATTATCATTATTTTCTCATGATATTCACTCATTACATTTTGTTACGAGTCGTTTGATATATTACATGCCATATCTTAGCATTGAAAGTTGCAATGGTTTCATAGGGCACCATTAGGGCACGTGCTACTAAACTGTTAACCATTATCATTATTTTCTTGTGATAGTCACTCATGGCACGTTGTTACGAGTCGTTTGATATATTACATGCCATATCTTAGCATTGAAATTACCAATGGTACCATATGGTTTCAAAGGGCACCATTAGGGCACGTGCTAGTAAACCAATAACTATTATCATTATTTTCTCGTGATATTCAGTCATGGTACCTTGTTACGAGTCGTTTGATATATTACATGCCATATCTTAGCATTGAAAGTTCCAATGGTTTCATAGGGCACC
>JAHWFO010005382.1:1992411-2034469 GCA_023313115.1 Rhysida immarginata | reverse complement strand
ATGGTTTCATAGGGCACCATTAGGGCACGTGCTACTAAACCAATAACTATGATCATTATTTTCTCGTGATATTCACTCATGGCACGTTATTACGAGTGGTTTGATATATTACATGCAATATCCTAGAATTGAAAGTTCCAATGGTACCACTTGGTACCATTAAAACACGTACTACTAAACAATTCAGACATCACTATATACCGTTATATTCATTCATGAGACATCCTTGCACGTACACGTGCCATTAGACCGATACTTGCTATCACTAGTTACTCTTTTATATTCGTTCATGATATGTTGTGACAATTTGTTTGATATATTACTTGCCATATCTTGTTATAGGAAATGTTTAAGAGGGTATCATAATGGAACTATTTAAGCACGTGCTATTAGAGCACGTACTTATTCTTGCTATCTCACGTTCGTACTTCTGCGTACTCTGTCCCATTTTAATGGATTGGTGAAAACAGACTGTGAGAAAAGTTAATTCGTTTTCAAGTTATCGTAATAAATGCTAAGCTCCCTAGGAATAAAAAAATTCTCTTGATTTAGGGACCGAACTGCCCTTTTAATAATCGTCAAACACGTGCATCCTGCACGCACACCATCTCATTAATGTTTAAAGCACGCGCAGAACCGAACCCATGTTCTCAACACGCGTTTTACCAAATGCGAGGATAATTCGTTTCTTCCAGCAATTCAAGACATGATTGAATGAATTGTGAGATTGCAATACATGCAATTCAATACATGCAACGCAATGAATTGTGGGATTGTCTACAGACGGACGGACGGACGGACGGACGGACGGACAGCTGGACAAACCGATCACATAAGCACATTTCTATATATAGAAAATGTGCTAAAAAGGTAAGAATGGAAAAATATATGACATTCGCGTTAAATTTTTTTTATTTCTGTTGCATTTACAATATTATTGTCTCGTAAATGTATCAGATATTTTTTATACGTGTGGGTGTGGATGCGTTGAGATAGATGTCTGCGTGTCACTGTTTACATAAAGTTATTTACGTTTCAAACTGAATTATAATTTTGTCCTATTATTCTGCTAGCGACAAACGGATAGTGTCAAAATCCATGTTTAATTAGGACTCTAAATAGATGTTCAACTTTCTTTTAAGAAATGACCTCAAAAGTTTTTTTAAGTTTATTAAATAAAAGTTATATATACACTGTATAAAATTAACCAACAAACTCATGTTTGGAGAAGAGAAAAAAACGGAAGAGCAAAAATTGAATTGAATTAGTTGCGCGAAAATTTAATTAGCGAATGTTCAGATAATGAAGATTGCCCATAAAAATTTAAGAATAATAAAAACTTCAATTTATTTACCTGTCTGCTTGTGGTGGAAATCGGAAAAATGAACACTGGGATATTTCTTTTGTTTAAACAATATCTCGTGGCACTTCGTTAATTTGTGGGCGTTTTTAAATTCAGCTTGCATTTGTAAGTCTAACCGACATGTGCTCTTGGCCTAACGCTCCCATTATTAAACCTAAACTAAAACTCAGATTTGAAAAATAAAAACAGTTCATGACGTAAAATTGTCAGTGACGTCATAAACGATGCTGCCATCTGGTGTAGTGGGATAAAGCGCATATGCGCAGATTGTCATATCTCGTTAGTATTAAGGATCTCTGGATCGCCTGCATACTTGCAGGCTGCAGGCCGGGTTGCAGTTTCGGCTGCTGGGAGTCACGCTGGCTGCGCTTCACATGGGGCATGCTACTGTGCAGGGTGAAGGCTGGCGCTCACGTGAGACGCTGCTGAAGAAAACATGGGCGCTGTACGCGAAATTGTTCGTCGAAGACTACTTCCTATCATTGCTGCATTCTTACACATCAAAATATTAAGAAAAACGAATGAAGGAAGACAAACACGTAGAATATGACGAATCTCACATCCACCTCAGTATTTTGGCACCATTTTGGTTTCACGTGACACAGGGTGGTTTCTGATTGGCTGAACTAACAAACCAGCAAGAAAACCTGCACGGAAAATAGCACCGGAGCAATCACCAAAATCCAGCAAGGCCGCCGACAACGTGGCCATCAGTGACGTCTTTTTCCTGCAGCGCAGCCAGCACATTTACCTGCAGAGCAACGAGCAAGCATTCATGCAAGAAAAAAGCACCGTGTGCGGTAGCCTTTAGTTGAAATTTACCTTGCATGTCCGGAGAATAATTGTCAACCGAAGGAAAATCTTCGTTCATTGGCTACTCAGGCAGGAGCTAATCACGTGAAGTAGAACTCATTAATCATGTGACTGATAAAAAAGCAAAAAAAACCCAAAACAAAACAAAAAAAAAACAGAAACGGTCCACGCACTAATAGACTCGACGCTTCATACTTAAACTGGGAAATGGTAAAGTTTCTGGCTCAGCATAAAAATACAATTAAAAAAAGGAAATGTTAGAAAAGTGGTAAACCTTGCCGCAAATTTGAAAATTTAGACTTAGGCCTTTTTTGCTGTATACCCATCAACTTTTATAAGCTTTTAAGTGAGTAAAATTGGATTTAGGCATATTTTGAAAATTTTTCAACTCAATTTGGCTGAAGCTTCTCGCGAAAGTGATTTTATGTTTTAAACCAAAATTCTGTAGCGTAACTTTTGCTGACAATCAGAGATTTGAAAAGAATTTTGAAAATGATGAGAATTTTAATGAAACAATAATAACAAGAATGATTTTACCGCCAAAGCGGATAAAGGGAGCACATTTTCATGTTATAGCATCGTACATGGATATATTGAATTAATCAACATTTTAAAACGCTTAAGAGAAAATAAATAAATATGAAAACTAAATTGTAAATTACTATTTAAGTAAGCTAATGTATAGAGAGAATTTAAACGAATAAACTTGAAGAACTGAAAGGTAAATGGAGAGAAAGTTATTCCTCATACATTTAAAAAAATAAAAGAATTCCCACATAATATTAAACGAAGTGAGCCTCAGTTGCTGAAGCATTATGTGTAAGCATCTATTATTTTTTCATATTAAATTACTAAAGTGTTTCTACGTTATCATTTACTATTGAAGCAAGCGATTAACTACTATTAATTAGCAATATGTATAACAGTATTGAGTTTTAGATACTATTAAGCCTAACAGCATTATGTCCTTGATACAAATAAGCTATGGATAAGAATAGATCTAACAACTCGTAATGAGTTGGTTGATATATTACACGCCATATCTTAGCATTGAAAGTTCTAACAATACTATATTTTGCCATTAGGGCACATGCAACAAAACCAATTCCCACTATCGTTATTTTCTCGTTATATTCACTTACGACACGTTGTTAAGAGGTGTTTGTTATATTACATGCCATATCTTAGCATTGAAAGTTCCAATGGTACCATATGGTATTATATAACAAAATTAGGGCACGTGCTACTAAACCAATAACCACTATCATTGTTTGCTCATGGCACGTTGTTACGAGTTGCTTGATATATTACATGCCATATCTTAGCATTGAAAGTTCCAACGGTACCATTTGGTACCATTAGCGCACGTACTACTAAACCAATAACCATTATTTACTCGTTATATTCTTTCATGGCACGTTGTTACGAGTTGTTTGATATATTACATGCCATACTTTAGCATTGAAAGTTCCATTTGGTACCATTAAAACACGTAATACTAAACATTTCACACCAACGTTATTTACGCGTTATATTCTTTCATGAGACATTCTTGCACGTACACGTGCCATTAGACCAATACCTGCTATCACTAGTTACTCTTATATATTCGTTCATGATATGTTGTGACGATTTGTATGATATATTACATGCCATATCTGGTTATAGGAAGTTTTTAAAGGGGTATCACAATGGTACCATTAAAGCACGTGCCATTATAGTACGTACTTATTCCGGCTATCTCACGTTCGTACTTGTTCGTGCTCTGTCCCATATTAATGGATTGGTGAAAACAGCCTTTGAAAAACAGACTTCTTTGAATTCGTGTCTTCCAGCAATTCAATACATGCACTCTTTCTTGTGGGATTGTCTACAGACGGACGGACGGACGGACAGCTGGACAAACCGATCACATAAGCACATTCCTATATATAGAAAATGTGCTAAAAAATCTTTTAAAAAGACCCAAGAATTAAGACAACCGGAGATATTTGATAAAAGGATTGAAAGATAGGAAATGCCATTACCACTTGTACAAGTATTGTAATGATAATTAAATGGAATGCATTTTCTATTAAGAGGAGTTACTGTTATCAAGGTTACATTTATATCGCACGCATAATTTGAGAAAAATTCTTATTTGCCTTGAAATTCAGAAAATGTATTTTCTCTTCATTACTCCATTTCGATTTACAGTTGCGTGCACACTTACTGCCAAACGTTCATGATTTTCACCGAAAATCACCCAAATGGCTGGATCTACAGTTTCGTGCACTTTTTTAAAAGAACGTTCATGATTTTCACCGAAAGTCACCCAAAATCAGATTTCAATTAAAACAGTTTGACGTCACTCATTATGCCTACCTATTCCTGTTACTAAGAAACAATAAAATGGCATCGTCCAACGTGATTCGCCTTTGTAGAATTCTTATTTTGTTAAGAAGCAAGTAAAGAAAAGAAAAAAAAGTTTCGGTTAAAGGAAAATTATTTTCTTGATTCGTCTCCAATATTAAGGTTGACCCAGTAGCCTGAGAGCTAGGTTAATCATCAGTGGGCCTAAAGGATCATGGAACTGAATCCCACCATAAACATGGATATTTGTTTCTGTCCCTTCATAATCCTCTCTCATAAAATTTGCCCAGTCTCCTCTATTCCATCTTCTTAATTAGCTATTGTGGGCAAACAACAAGTTTACAAGAACAAATAAATCTATCTCATCTTTACAAAAAAAACCTAAATTAATCCCTGCAAACCTTTAACGTTTATTTTTGGGTGCGATGACCACTTTAGTTTCTATTTTCTCTTCCAAAAATTGAAAACTACCACAGTCGATCTTTCCAAGGCGTTGAGAATGAATGGCGTTGTAACGAGATCTATCCCGCATTATATGCACTGTTTTTCTTGTGCGAATGAACGAGCATATCTGGAAAGCAAGAAAAATAACAAATTTTATCATGAGATTGATCTGATATTCCCTCATACAAATGCACTTAGGACGAACGATCTACTCCTGTAAACACTTTTCATATAATCAATACTAGCGGAGGACCCGGCGTTGCCCGGGATAATTACGCTTGTAGGTAAACAGAACAACCTCAAAAAGCTAAATTAAACCTCCAAATTGGTTAAATAATAACTCAATCACTACAATATAGAGCGAAGGGACCATCCATTCTAAGAAAAATCCGAAAGACAGGAATTTACCTCTTCACTGAAAAAATCCATTCTAGGTGATATACCGGGACTTGGTTTACCGAAAAAAATTTTTTTAAAGGCTCACAATGGATGGACCTCTCCAAGGATGCCTTCTAGTCTAAATAATTTTTTACTCACGTAATCTTACTTTAGATGTACACTTGATGTTGATGCAATTTCCTTTCTTCTTTCGATGTCTTGAAGCAAAAATTGGCCATTCATCACTTTGTGTAGTCTAGCGGTCGCTGATTCTTCTATTTACTTGCTTACTATTTGCTCAATACAGCACGGAGCTAAAGGAGTGCTTCCTCTATCGTCTTTCACTCTTTCTCAATAGTCTGCTAACTCATTATCTCCAGTTACTGATCATTTATAAAGATTTTCAAGAAATTGTTAAGTACTAAGAATTCTCTTTTCTAAGAAAAGTCTGAATAACAGGAATTCTATGCATTGAATTCTATATTGCACAAATTTTGTCTTGCATTGTTGGTCATGAGACATATATTGTTGATCCTTGCATGGTGTTGGTGCATTGCGTGTTGACACCTTGGTTGATACCTATTATTGCACAAACTTTTATTTGCATTGTTGGTCATGAGATATTTCTCATTAATATGCCCTGCCATAACCATGAATAACGATTTTTTATCAATAATTATTATTTTTTCGAAATCTGAGGTAGACAGTGACCTTCCTCATGCTTTGAAGGTCATGTATGCGAAATTTTATCAAGATCGGAATAAAACTGTAGATTTGTATAAAAAACAAACAAACCCACAAACAAACCCACAAACAAACAAACATCCTTCTTGTTAAGTACTAAGAAGAAACAAGAAATTGTTAAGTACTAAAAACTCTCTTTTCTAAGAAAACCCTGAATAACTGGAATTCTATGAATTGTTACAAATTGAAACTTATCCATATTGCATCTCATTTTATGTTCATTGTTATAATTCTTGGAAAGATTGCTTTAACATTACATCATCATTCTGTGCTCATTGTTATTGGTGAATTGCGCGTTGATACCATTGTTGATGCGAACACGATGGGCCTATTGTGGCACAAACTTTACCTTGCATTGTTGGTCATGAGATATATATTGTTGGTCCATGCAGTGTGTTTATGAATTGCGTGCTGATACCACTGTTGATACCTATTGTTATACAAACTTTGCCTTGCATTGTTGGTCATGAGATATATATTGTTGGTCCGTGCAGAGTGTTTGTGAATTGCGTGTTGATACCATTGTTGATACTTATTGTTGCAAAAACTTTGTCTTGCATTGTTGGTCATGAGATATTTCTCATTAATATGCCTTGCCATAACCATGAATATCGATTTTTTATCGATATTTATTATTTTCCGAAATCTGAGGTAGACAGTGAGCTTCCTCATGCTTTGAAGGTCAAGTATGCAAAATTTCATCAAGATCGGAATAAAACTGTAGATTTGTATAAAAAACAAACAAACCCACAAACAAACCCACAAACCCACAAACAAACATCCTTCTTTATATATACAGAGAAGAGATTATTGTATTAAACAAGAAATTAATCCCTCTAAGGAAAATATATGAAAACCGAAGTTCCAGGAAAGTCATCCCTGTTAAAGTGGATAAAAAGTAGGGATAAAAATGGAAGTTAAAAGACTGGAATAGTAAGGAATGTAAAAATACCCCCTACTTCTTAGCCTCTTTATTTTTTATAACCTTTTTATCCGCACTGTTGCTTTGCATCGGTGTTTCCAGTGTGGCCATCGGCCATCAGCACCAGCAAATGCAGCCAGCGTTGAACTCGACAATCGGATGCCGGGCCGATCTCCGATTCGTCGCTTTCAATGTTTTCTTGGGGCGTTTTAACACACACTGGAAAGCCGGTGACGGTAAACACTTGTCCTCATAGAGAAACACATGCTGTTATTTTCAGCACATATCTCGGACATTACTCTGCCGAATTCGACCAAATTTTGACCCATATAGAAATTAACGCTCCCTCCAATTCGTCAAAATGTCAAGTTCCTATCTTTAATAGTTCCGAGCAATCGGCTTGATCTGAACAAAACTTGAGTGGTAATTTGCTGCTTGAGCTTTGTCTTCCAAACATTCAACCAGGAAATAGAAAGTATTGGTACTAATGCAAAAGTAAATAAAAAAGATTATCTGCTCAGGGTTTTTCGAAAAGCGCATAGAAACTCCATTCCAAGTACCTCACATTCAACGGAGTACCCAGTGCTGCCTATATTTGGTACAATACTCATTTCCAAAAAAGTTGGGACAGTGCAAAATATATAGCAAAAACAAAAAGGGATGATGTAACAAAACTTTCTCGCGAATACAAAATAGCAGATACGTTTATGAAATGACATAAATATACTGTGTGCACCAAAACATTTTGTATCGTGGCCGGGACGTTCATTTTGAATGGGGGTGTTGCAACACGTTCCAAAATAGTAGGGACATACGTTGTAGAAAGCGCCGTTAGTAGTGGAACCTTCCGAATTGTTCGGGAATAATCTAGAATGATGACGTCGTACTACATTCCGTATAAATAACAGTTGCCATCCGTCGTTCAGGTAACTTATTCGGAACGATGGGTCGAGGCAAGCCAGTTAGCGAAGATCTTCGTGTTCGAATCATTCAAGAATTCACAAACAACGTTTCTCAGCGTGCAATAGCCAGAAGATTTAACCTGTCATCATCTACAGTACATAATATTATCAAGCGCTACCGAGATAGTGGTGAGATCACAGCTCGGAAAGGCCAAGGTAGAAAACCTATTCTGAATGCTCGAGCTCTTCGGATCCTCCGACGTCACTGCGTCACGCATAGGAATGCTGCGATTACGGACATAGCCACGTGGGCCCGCGATTTCTTCAGGAAGCCATTATCGTTGAATACTGTACGCCGGTGCATCCACAAATGCAAACTTAAGTTATACTGTGCATAACGGAAGCCATACATCAACAAACGACAGCAACGTCGCCGTCTGATATGGGCTCGAGCCCATCGCAATTGGTCCCAAGCACGCTGGAAGAACATATTGTGGTCCGATGAATCAACCTTTACGATTGTTTACGGAAATAATGGACGCCGTACACTCCGGACCAAAGACGAAAAGGATATTCCCGCGTGCTACAGGCGTTCGGTACAGAAACCACCGTCTGTCATGGTCTGGGGCTGCATTAGTGGCCATGGAATGGGAGACTTGCACATCTGCAATGGCACCGTCAATGCTGAAGCGTATATACAGATCCTGGAACAAGCTATGGTGCCATCTAAGAGGCACCTGTTTGGACGACGTCAGTGTATATTTCAACAAGACAACGCCAGACCGCATGCAGCGCGCATAACTTCTGCATGGCTACGTCGGCAGCGCATTCGTATGTTGGATTGGCCCCCTTGCAGCCCGGATCTGTCGCCTATAGAAAACGTTTGGCGTATTATTAAACGAAAACTACGACAGCGACGACCCCGGACAGTTGAACAGCTGAAAACCTATATCCAACAGGAATGGGACAGAATTCCGGTTACGGTGTTAGAAAGATTGGTGTCATCGATGCCCAGTGTGTCATCAAGAGGAGAGGTGACGCCATACCGTGGTAAACGCCGTGCTGTCCCAACTTTTTTGGGAGTGTGTTGCACGTGCCAAACAGGAAAACCACCTGTCTCTTTCTTTAAGCATGTAAGATATGTGATCCCATGCCTAATTTATCGTTTATGTATTGTAATTCGTTGAAATAAACGGCAATACAATAATCCAAACAAATGTGCACTGTCCCAACTTTTTTGGAAATGAGTATTGTATAATAAGTCAAGAAAGTAACGTTTCTTGAAAGCAGCACACATATTTCTTTCACCACAGCTAAAAACCTACCTTACCAATAAACGGCACCAAGAGAATGTCAGCTTGTGTGATAGGAACGATTGGCCGGCAATGGCACCGTTAATGGCTCCGGTTTTGTCGGCGTGTGTGAAAACGCCCTAAGGCTAATAATCTGAATAAATCGTAATTACTTCCCGAATGTTTCAAACCTGGTTTACTTCAAAGACGCCAATGAAAATACACAACCGACGATACCTCACCGTGATAAATTTCTTGTGCCACTTTCTTGTTCTACAGTATGTTTGAAATCGGATATGATGAAATTGAAATGTCTAGCTGTCACGGAAATCGATTCCTCACGTGATTTCCGGCGACACTGGCTGTTATTACCGCTCCCGGATATTCACCCGTTCGAAGGCGGGGGAGGAGCGGGGCAGACAGTGTCGTCATACCATCCACCACGGAAGAGCCAATAGACACCAGACGAAGCTCCGTGACGTCAAACCGAAGCTTTCTTGGCGGGAGGTTTCGTCGGTAAAGAGAGGAGCGACCCGAACTTCAGAGGGCAAACATCTAAAGAATACCGGCCCGACACCGGAGAAGAAAGGGCTCTATGCAGTCGCCCGTGATGGTTGGAAACCCCAGGACCCTCAGCCTGATAGAAGCGACGACGTGGCGAGTCGTCCGCATCCTTTGCTGAAGCAAGGCGTGTTCGGCGGAGAAGCACCGCAGGCGGCGTTTCCACTGACGAGCGACTCCGGCAACGAGAACGAGTCAACGTGCTCGAGTTTACGGGGAGCAACCGGGAGATTGATACTGTATCGTACGCCCTCGGTGTCAACAACTGCGACTGTAAGTTCATTTTCTATAACGTGCCTTAACCCTTGTGCGTGGTCGCCTATACTAAGTGACTTGCATAGAAGAGAGTGCGACGGGCGTTCAACAATTAGAGGCTTCTTTCCTGCTGGGTTGAACGCCTATCTCTCAACCCAGTACGGGTTTACGTATTTCGCCTGATTAGGCCGAGACGAGTTCGTCGAAGTTCCTTCCCATGTGGTTAACGTGGAAATCATGTGTTAATTTAACGTCCTTATGTTGTGGCTTAGAGTTGGAGGGAAAGGTTTAATAAGTGTAATGCCTGTATGTTAATATTTCAATTCAGGCCTGTAATTATATTTTCTTCCATCTTTAGTAACCAGCCCTCCTGGCGAGCACTCGTTCGGCTCTTATTTGTGAATGTGTAAGCTGTATAACTCCTGTATCGTAGAAGTTAATTTACGAATGTTCCATGTGAGTAGTGAACTAAGTGTTTTTGATTTTATGGAATATAACTCGGTAGAATTCAGCGTGTTCGGCATGAACTTTATCTGTGTGAACTTTCTCGTATATTCCATTCAAACTGTCTAAATTTGTTTGTGTTAATTTCTACCGAGATAGACTCAATTAATTTATTTGGACATTGAATAACTTAAATTCCCGGACTCAGACTATAATAAATAATTTGTGCTTGTGATTCACTTTCCGTGTCATTTAAGCTCACCAGTTGTATTAAAATTTGGCGCCCGTAATTAGGTGTAATTATATTTGAGAGGCCATACCATGTGCCGTTGATGAGTTGCATTACCCTATAGGCATACTGTCATTTGTTTCATGTGGTTAATTATTTGATAGATTAAGTAATTTAAGACATTTTGACCAGGTTAAGTTAAGATCTTGTCGTAATAATTGCCTTAGAGAATAGGATTGCATTTGACGTTCTCTTTTTGTGTTGTTTTATTACTTAAGCAAGTTTGCCTATCAGAATTGTTCAGGTTATTTAAATTTTATGTGTATCTTGAATTAGCCGCTTAGCTCGGTCTTATCTTTGTAAGAATTTTATTGTGTGTATACTCATTTATTTTTGAGGTGGAAAGCTCAATTGTATTTGTTGAACCGTAAGTTGTCAAATTTGTAACTTTTGTGCTAAAGCTTGGTTTGAGTGTCATTCTTATTGTAGATTACGAATTCAAGTTATACTTTATGGTTTAACAATCGTTCTATTTTATTAGAGCTAGAAATTTAGCTCTTTAATTATACTTACCAAGTTATTTATTTATATATATATTTATACTTTTATTGCTGGATGTTCTTTATTAAACTTTATTTTTTTTTCAACCTTACCCTGATAACGTGCTTCATTCATTTTTCCACTGCGTAACCATTTTACTCTGTTTTACACGTTACACTAGCTCATTTAGTGCCAGTAACGATACAGCATTTGCCCAAAACAAGAGTCAATCTAGAAAAATCAATTGCATATTTTTAATTAGGAGCCTACTTGTAAGCATTTTTGTTTGTAATTATTCAAAATCGACTCAAAAATCTTTGGCAACAGATTAACTGTTCCTCGGTGTAATATTAGACTGTTCTACCAAGTTGAATGTTATGACGCAAAGAATATGATTTGTTTTCCGGGTACTGAACACAAAAAAGGTGCTTAAATTGACTAATTAACTTTGTTTTCGAGATAACAGCATTTATTACATGTAGGTAACAATAAAATATGAATATTATGAATATGAACAAAGTCGTTTTAAAAATTTAATACAAAATATGTTACCTTAATGGCGTATCCTTTTGGCCTGTCTATGATACGCCAGGCCACACAACCACTGATCACGTGTTGAACACGCGAGAAACTGCAGAGACGATCACTTAATAGCACCGTGCTGTGAGAATGCTGCCAACAGTGTGAACGCACCTGATATTTAGTGGAAAACTTCGTAATTTAAGGTCAGATCATGACTGTAATGCGAAAACTAGAGCTAAACTAGAAATTTCAATGCCATTTTCGAATTCAATCACCTCTAATTCGTCAAAATTAGCTATTCTCGTATCCATAACATTTTGTGTGTCGAACAGTGTTGTCAACTACAAATTATAAAAAGTTCTAGGATCATATCTGCATAAACATAGCATGAATAGTAATCCTGACTGTTATAAATTATACCTGTTTATTATAAAAAAAAATTATTTTCATTATAAAAATCATGCAGAGGCGTATTTAGAAAGTTCCGTTTTGTAATAAAAATAAAACTACTATACAGGGTGGACCAAAAAAAACTCGCCACTGAAAATTTGTAAGTCCCAGGACAATAGGTTTTGCAACAATAGGTATATACAACAGTAGGTTTATTCAACAATACGTTTATTCAACAGTAGGTTTATTCAATAATACGTTTATTCAACAGTAGGTTTAATCAACAATAGGTGTGCTATGAATGGGTGACAAATAACAGTTGAATAAACCTATTGTTGAATATACCTATTGTTGCAAAACCTATTGTCCTGGGACTTAGAAATTTTCAGTGGCGAGTTTTTTTTGGTCCACCCTGTATATATTTTAAAAAATTTTTCTTTACCAGATTCTATGTACCTTTAACTATTTTTCCACATATTTTCCAAGTTAATTTAAACTCTTGCCATAGCGTTCAATGAACTTCTGCATGCTCACTTCTAAGATGTGATTTAGTTGCGAACAACTTGACCACCCGCCGTGCAGTTTGGACCTCGCGTCCAGTGACGACTACCACCTGTTCCGGGATGTAGTTCATTAGCAGCCTGCTTTTCAGCGACGATAAAGAAGTGAAAACTGCTTGGCTTTCCTCACCGGTAGCAGACTTCTATGAAGTGAGCATGCAGAAGTTCATTGAGCGCTATGACAAGAGTTTAAATAAACTTGGAAACTATGTGGAAAAATAGTTACAGGTACATAGAATTTGGTAAAGAAAAACTTTGAAAATATATTTATTTTTTTTGTTTTTATTACAAAACGGATCTTACTTTCTGAATACGCCTTGTATATAGACCATACTTAGCACTGAAAATGGCTTTACTGTATAGCCGAAACCTGTCTGCTACTATATCCGAACTGAAATAAATGTTGTTTAAAAAGAAAAATATATCCTGTCATTTGCCACAAGAACATGACCCTACTTCTCTACATGGATTTCTTCTTAGAATTCCATAATGCATGATTGCCTGCATTTTTGGCGTTGCGTTTGCGTTGAAGAGCAATAAAATGTTTTCGATGAGAGTGTCGAGTTGTACGCCATAGATGATAACGCTGTTAAGCCATAAAGTGCGGAAAGTATTCAGAAACCATTTATAAATTCGGAATTTTAATATATGGAAAATTAAATTATATCGTTTAAGAAGACAGCTCAATTTTCATGCTCTAATGTTTTCAAAAACGATTCAAAAACGATTTGGAAATATTATGTTTCTAATGGTTTATGTGACGGTGACTAGTTTAGCCTTTTGGTACTTGGTTATGTCATTACATAATGGTTTATTGATAACGTTCATTTACAATCCAATAAAAAGAATGGTTAAGCAATTTCACGATAACGGAACAAAAGAGAAAAATGGATGTTTTTCCAGTTAATGTGTTGGAAACTTTTTTTTTGCACTGTATGTGAAAACTCGTTTTCCATAAAGTTTTTTTAGTATTTAGTATGCCTTTACAATCATTCTAAGCATGCGGGAAACTTCAGCAATGAAACAATGTTTCTAAAAGGGGATTATCATATTCGAGTGCAAAAATTTAATGATTTGGAGAAAAATTATTAAAAAAAGAAAGAAAATGGATGAAAACCTGACGAGAAAAGAAAAAAGTAAGATCAAAATTTTGAGGGATAAGTTTAATTTAAAGTGACTGCAACGATTTAAATGTTGATTTTTTTTTACTTTCTCTCTCTCTCTCGTTATTCTTGTCACATTTTGCCATCACAAAGTGGACTGACTTCTACTGACTCTCAACCGACGTATTCGAGGATTTCTCTTCCATCCGTTCTCCAACCATAACGACGACGTCGACGACGATCGTTGTTTCATTTGTTGGCAGTTGCCCTCCATCGCCCACAACTCCAGCATCTTTCCTTCCTCCCAGCTTCCTCTTTTTTTTTTTCCTTCGAGAGGGAGCAAAAATCTTGATCCTTCCTCCTTCTTTTTGCAGAGGGAACTCATTTGCTTCCTGGCGGCACCTGTCGTGCCCTATCGCTCATTGGTCTATTTGCTCATCCTTTGGCGGTTGTTCCGTTGGGGTTGCCACCGTTGATGCGAAGCGCAAAGTAGCGGTTCAAGTGCATTAAAGCGAAAACAACTTTTACTTCAATTTCCTCTACAATAATAAAATATGAAAAAAAAATTTTAAGAAATGGGGAAAAAATCTTTATGAACCTTCCTTTTTTTCATCTTCTCAATTTTTTTTATCACAAGATTCTCATAAAAGGAAAGACGACTTCCTCCAAATGTCTCCGAAGCAAATAAAAATCTTCCCGTTTTTTGAAAGCAATGCATTGAAGTTGTCAGCCTTCTTTGACAAGAGTCACAATGAGTAAATTTCAATTGAAGTGACGTCTTGTCCTCAAGCCAGCCTCTCTCTCCTTCCCTTCCTACTGCCTTCCTCCCTCTCCAGGTTTTGGGTCTCTTTTTATTCTTTCCTTTAAAGTTTTTCATGTTCCCCATTTCATACACAATCTTCAGGTGTCGATAGGACCTAGCGTGTAAAGCATTCAGACTCTCAAGAATCACTCTTTGGACATTTTTTTTTGAAATTAGCCAATGTCAAATGCTCATGAAATATTGATGGACCGTATTCCTTATAGGTTTCCTAAAATCTTGAATTATCCTGATACTTCAGGGGAGTAAAGAGCATGTTACACTTCATATACTTCAGCGAAGGCAAATAGGGGACCAGCAGTAAATTGAATAAAAAATGTTTGGGGTGACCCTGTAAAAATAATGCTTGAAATGCGTTGTAGCTGTAGCATATGATTATGAGACTTCTTTTACGTATCTGTGTTCATTTGTATGAGAATAGCACGTATACTCATGGAGATATAAAGATTTCTTTAAAAAAAAATGGAAATTTTTGTTTATAACATTCAGAGTTTTCAACCCAATGCAACACCATTTTCAGAAAACTTGACAAACTACAGTAGAGATAACTTCCTGGAATCAGAGTATAAAAATATTAAATACTTGATGAAATATGAGCATTTTTAATAAATAATGTTTAACTGCGCATGCGCAAGCGTTACCAAAATGTCTTTTTCATAATTTATTAGCGAAATATACAGAACTCTCTTATAAAAAATCCAGGCCAGATATCGTGAAAATTCAGAAAGATATTGTCGATAGAATGCGTTGAATTTCAGTTGCTCTCAAAAATAAACAAAACAATAAGAGGTTTTCTCCAAATTTATATTTTTAGGCCGGACACCAGTATCAACTTCTTATGATGGCATATTGGCTTTATTTTTTTCGGATACGCGCAAACTCATAGATTTCAATAACGAACTTTCAAAGTTTGTTGAAAATAGACCATGTACGAGAGCCACGACTCACAAAATTATGAGAGAGCATAAACCGTTTTGCAAATGTTTTGCGTATGCGGATAACAAGATATGCATGTAAATATATTTAACTGTCTGAAAATGATAAGCAATGTTTTTTATGCATCTTTCATTTCCATACCAAATTTATGAAGTGTATTTAATTAGGCCAAACATGAAATGATTATTCGATATTGTTAATTCGAAGACGAAACCCAATTCCAAGGAAGCCACAAATAAAGACGGGCTAAATTTGCAGCACGTGGAGCAAATAAATTTATTACAGTTAATCAGAGTTATAACTTCGATGGTCAGTCGTATTAGCACTGGTAGTGCTAGACTAGCCATCGCTACAGATCGTCGTTGGTCGACTAACCCGATGGAATCCCTGTGTGGATGTCCGGAGCCAGAATTGGATTAAACCGCATTTCCCATTGTCCCAGCGGCTCGCCAACTGCCCTCCCCTTCGATAAGTTTCCCTGTCGACAGGTGTTGACCACGGCTCAAATCGTGTCCAATTATAACAGTCTGCCAATGGTTGCACATTTGAAAAACTGCACAATTACAGACAAAACCGGCTTCTTCCAACAGTTAAATGAATCGATAAAGGCACCGCAAAGTCAATTTTATTTTTAAAGGGTTGGAAAAATGGAACTAAAATTTTACATAAGGATAGGCTAGAAAAATTATAACCGAAGGTTTTAGAATAAGAAAATGCTCATTTAAAACTGGAAAAGAAATGATTTGAAGTCATAAACCGGGCTTCTTCATTTCTTATTTTTCAGATTTAAAATATATTGATAATAGTACTTTTTTGGATTTTCTTTAAAGTCGCTTGTTTTAATTCTGGGATAAATTTTAAAGTGAATAAGAACTAAAAAAAACTTTGATAAATAATGCGAAATCTAAATGACTTTGCTTCTTTTAGGTCTATTAATACAATTTAATTGCATATATTCTAGGTTAATCAATTGACACAAGCTCCTGTTTTGAAATGATTTTGATAGAACTGTGAGAACTGTAAAGGAATCGTTTTATAGTATAGCGTAGTAATTTTCAATTGTCTTTTACTGACCCAACCTAACCAGCTTTTTCATAATTTTAAATGTTGAAAAAAAAATCACCTGATTTGAGAATTAATGAATTGATAAATAAGTCCTAGAAAATAACCTTATTCTGTTTAATTGATGGAATATTAAATGACGAGGGGATAAAATATTAAATACTTGCGGACTTAAATTATTGCTTCAAATCTATTACATTGCTTTTTTTTAAAATCCAAAATGGTTATTTGTACAGCGCTTGAACAAAATATGTGCCGGCTCGAACCGAAAGTGCTGGGGCGTAGGCTTTCCACTTCTCGAATCCGTCGGGTCCCAGATTCAATCCCGCCGTGGGCATGGATATTTGTTTGTTCTCGGAATGCGTTAAAGATAATAGTCATCTGAAAGGGCGCACAATAACCCAGCTGCTAATGCGCCCATAAACCTAAAGAACTAACCAACAAAATATGCAAACATCTCGTATTAGACATTATCTTCTACGAAATGATAACAGTCATCAGTACTCGTATCTCCGTAAAGTTACGCTAAAAGCCTTTTACATATTAAATGTTTCGAGAGCTACGATAGGGAAAGTCATGACAGCATAGTGAAAGTTGCATAAGTTGGGAGGTTTTCAAGAAAATATATTTTGGAATCACACTGTAATAAAGACGATACTGTAATTTATAGCACTTAATTTAAAGCACTTAACTTTTCTTATGTTGACTTTTGATATGAACTTTTTGGTTTTGTTGCTACATGCAAAAAAAGTAAAAAGGAACTTTCTCTGTGGTAATGCAGATCTAGTGTGCGCATTCTTTCCACTGGATACACAATAGGAAATTGAAACTGTCCCGATTTAGGAAAATGGTATTTTTGAACACCAACTAGCACCATAGAAAATCTAATGGCGGCATGTTACTACAAAAAAATCCCATTGATATACCAATCAAAATAGGATATTCACAGTAGATCTGCGATCTTTCTATCTTCCGACAGTTTGCACGAGACATTGGTGGTACATTTTACTTAGAAGTGAATAAAAATATTGGATTTTTATTTTGTGAGAAATAGGAAGCAATGTCGACCTCGACGAATACACAACGGTTGCCTCCTTCAACACAGCGCTGAAAACTAACAAAAGGCAGCCCCAAGAATTGTTTAATATTTTTAATCGGTTTGTCCCAACTTTTGACGTGTCCCAACTTTACAACTCTCCCCTACATTGTTAAAGGTAAAATGTACTTTCTGCTAAATACCACAGAAGACGGAAGTGTAAGATGAATGGCAAAGACATATGGGCATTATAGAGGAAAGCAACTATTACTGAAGTAGCTGCAATGCTGAATCTGCATATTCGTAATCATGTTATAACAAAATAGTACCATATGAATGTGATACGGAGAAAACAGTTGTGAAAGGAACTGGACTGCTGGAAACATGTTTGAGTCGAGAGCGCCTTAGAAGCTGGCGATTCAAACCTTCTAATTTAAATGGTGAAGAATTATTGAAGAGTAATATTTGAAGGATCTTAAGAGGGTTTATTTAAACGCCAAACCTCAGACGTTTAAATTATTGATGAAAGTTCCGTTCTTCATTCGGGTAGCCTTTTCATGGTTTTCAGCAGGTCCCATTATAGGCATACTGAATGGTGAGAACTATGAATATGTGTTGTGCAATCAGGAGCGCGTATTTCTACTACTGTATACTCAAAGAAATTTAAAAAAGCATTTCAGTTTCAGTCATATTTTGTCGAGGCTAGTCTTTATGATTCCCCCTTCACTGGAAGCCAGTAAATACTAACCGATCAACTTGTGCTTAAAACTGATTGGCTCTCGCTACTTCCACTCCTGTCTTTCGTTGCGCGAGCTATAATTATGAGAAAACATCTAACTAAATATATAAATGCAACTAAATCTCTAAATAAGTCCATTTATAGTTAAACATTTTCCGTGTTGCCATTTCGAGTTTGTTTTCAATTGAAGTTAAAGATAAACATTTGACTTTTTAAATTTTTTATCAATATTTTTCTCTGCTAGCTCTTTTAAATCTGCCATTTCGTACAGTCACGTCGTTATTAGAAGAGTTCATTATTCAAAATAGCTTCAACTGCATTTTTATTCTTCTTCTATAAGACTTGGCTAAACTGTCTTAAAACTAGATGTGGAGCACGCCTATGTTTCTAAAGCGGCAGGTAGATTAATATATTCGTAGAATTTTAGAGGTTCTGTTCTTTATTTCAACTTCGGCTATTGTTATCAATTTCGTTTGGTCCCAATGTGATTGCATTAAACAGAGCCAGAGTATATAATTACCAGTGTAAGTAACCACTCGAATAAATATGTTTTCTTTGAGTGTCGAGTGATGGCATTGCTTAGTAGTACATCATATTATCAAACTCTTATTTTATTTTATTCAAACTAATATAAATTAAAATTAGATCTAAAATGAGTATTTTAATTATAAAATTTGTCTAACGTGAATTTGTTGGTCACGTAATTTTTTCACGGGTGAGTTCCTAGTAACGTCATAAAATTGAAAATTCATAATCAATATCATGTATTTTCACTCTATCTTATGCAATTGATCAACAAAAAAGTAGAGTTTTGTTAATACATTCTGTTATTTTGTTTTAATTTAACAATCTTCAATATCGAATTAAAACAATTCATTATAAAATTTTTAAATCTTAATGCGAAAAGAAGCAAAACAAAAAAAATTGGCAATTGTTTGTTGGAAAAGTTTATATTTATTTCATGATAATTACCAAATTGTCCTCTGAGGTGAAAGAAAGGATTACTGGCCTCGTGTTCCCCAGAAAAGCCTCAAAACACAATTCAAGTGTCTGCAAATGATTGCAAGTGCTGCTCTTTTACTGTGAAATCCCATTTAGATTCAATGAGATTCTAGGTTGGCCTCAGCAGTTCCCACTTACGCTCTTCTTCACATCGTCCATCGCTTAATATGAAATTAAAGCAGAGAAACTAAATATTTATAAAGATGGTACAATACTATCATGTATAATTCTGTCATGGCCATCACCGACCACGAGAATTTTCTTGTCACATTTCCTGTTTCTGACAAATTTACAGGGAATAATCTCGGTATTTTTCGACCGCAAGTCGGCTAAAATGTAACATTACATATCTCAATAAAATGAAAGAGATATTATTGGAAACTGAAATTATGCTCCAACTTTATGAATTACCAGTAAATTAAGATGAAAAATGAAAGGAAAAATTCCGCGACCTGGATTCGAACCAGGGACCAGAAGTATCTAACTCCTCTACTTGCTAGTTGGGGCTCGCAAATTGGAATTGCTCCTGTTTAAAAGCAACAGCAAGCCGATGAAGATTCACAATAAACTGAAAGATTGGAACTGATAAACACCCTCAACAAAGGGGCCCAGTTGGTAGAGGCGAGGAGCTAGATATTCCAAGTAGCGGAATTTTTCCTCTCACAGTCAGTTTTCATCTTAATTTACAAATCCCCCTGGAATAACAAATTTAGCAAATGATATTTTAAGAGTTAAGTATCATGAACGGTTTAACTGCTGAGAAAATAGAGAAACGTTATTTAAGCAATATACGAGATGCGATCAAAAAGTTCCGGGACTGGTTGCGTATCTCGCTAACAAATGCAGCACAAGTCCACAAATACAGTAAATTATAGTCCTAACATATAAATAAGCTTTTCAAAGGATTTTGTTTCAAGTGCATTGGAGACTGAGAAAATGCTGTTATTGTGACTACGTTTGTGAGATCGTCTGCGATTTTATTATGGACATTAAATTTGAGAACGAGCAAATTCGATCAATGAGCCAATCTGGGAGGATGTTCGGCGAAAGCGATCAGATCTGTGCCGTGATAAACTGAACGCTCCACCATGACAATGCACCCTCTCACCGAGCCCTACTCACATGTGAGTTTCTTGCGAAAAACAACATGATTTCGCGTCCACACCCACCATACTTGCCAGATTTGGCTCCTGCAGACTTTGTCCTCTTTGTCCTCTTCCGAAAATGAAGATCTAGTTGAAAGGTCGCCGTTTTGATCCAATTGAGCAGATCCAGTGCGAATCGCAGAAAGTGCTCTATTCGTTTCAACAAAACGACTTCCAGGACACATTCCTGTAGCGGCAGCAACGCTGGACTCATTGTATGGCTTCGCAAGGGGACTTCTTTTTGAAAAGTACGCTGTGTAAATGTATTTAAATAAAGTACTTTCTCTTTAAATGAACCAGTCCCGGAACTTTTTGATCGCACCTCGTATTGAGCTCCTGTCTTCATTTTATGAGTGAGACAATCATCGGGTTTTGTACCTTTCTCAAAGCATAGCAAAAAATCGCAATAAACATGAGAAAGAATCTTTTTTTAATAAAGCGGTTGAGCTCGTCAGTTATCGACTGTAACCGTGAGGAAAGATGCTCGAGACGTTTTACTCGTAATTTTTCATTTCAGTCCGGAATAATTTTGAAGAACATGATTGAAAGAGAATTCCGCATTAAAGAAAATCTCTTCCAAGGAGTGAGAGAGAGAGAGAGAGGAGGGGGAGAAGTATTTTATTCCTTCTTCAGAAAGAAGCAATGGAATTCTAGAATTTTTTCGTGACGCTGCCGCTGGCGGATCTTCATTTTGGCGAAGGCGAAGACAGTGAATGTAAATGATGGGGTTTCATCTGGTGACGAGATTACGCCTCTCTCTCTTTCTTTCTTCTATCTTTCCATCCATCCTCCTCTCTCTCTCTCTCTCTCTCTCTCTCTCTCATCTCTATCTTTCTTCTTTTCGAATCCTCCGACGCTCGTCTTGGAATCACTGGCACTCTGGAATTAATAGCGTTTAGTAGAAAGAGAAAGATTTCCATCGGAAGAATTAATTTATCTTTCTACGGAAACTGGGGGAAGAAGTAGAGGAAGAATAAGGAAAACGAAAAAAAGGAACAATGGGTGATCGGAAGAGCATGGTGCAAGAGCGGTTCAAATGTACTGAGAAGATTTAGGGGAAGAGAAAGATAAAAAAAATCGAGTCAATTGAAACTTCACTCTTACTTTGGTGAAAAAGGGACATTGATATTCTTTCCAAAAATCAGATTGTTCTTCACATAGGACACCCAAGGAGAGATATATAGCACGTGTATACACACATATTAATCTGTTCAAAAGCTCTTGAATTATTACGCCCTAATGAAAGCATTAATTAACTATAAGAAACAGTTATAGTGAAAGTGGTCATAATACGACTTTGGTAGTAGATTATGATTAATATATTAATTATGTTATGATCAGAGAGAATATAGTTAAATAATTTTTTAAAATCAAGAATATTCTATATTTCTGTCTGCCAGCATTTTTAAGGTACGGGCCATATGATAATGTATATGAAAACATCGCAATCCAAATTTCTGTGAGACCAATAGTTCCCGAGATACGACCAAAAAGAGAATTTTCGAAAAATGGTGACTCATAGTAGAATGGAATCAAAACAGTTTCATAGTACACATAAAATCAATAAATTTTTGTATGACTGGAGGTCAATATTCCGACGGATACTATCGAAAAATAATAATTATAGATAATTGACATTCAGTATCACTATATATGACAACTGATATGATGCGACGTGTATATATGTAAACTCAATAATAAGCATAAAAAAATCACAATTGGACCGGTCATTACGGAAATATAGCATATCAAAAGGATGACATTAACTGCGGTATTCAACCATTATTCTAGTACTACATTATTCAATAAGTTTAACAATATAAACCCTAATGCAATGAGGTACAATTTAGCAATTCTAAAAAAGAGAGTCATTTTGCAGCAATAATATGAAAGATGGCATATCTCATGGTCAAATAGTACTTGCATGTGGTTTCGCCACTTAAACTGACGAATCCTAGAATTCTTTAATTTATATAATTTCTACAAAACTATTTTGTTGTTATGGTTTCACGTTTTATTCAAACGCGCTCATTTATCTTATCACTATCTGATCTTATGCACTATTCACCATGGTCTGTACAAGCAGGAGTGATGTACTCTTGGTACAAGTTAATGGTCATTGAGCTTCCGCCATTTTCCATTGTTTTGAGAAGCTAGGGAATGTAGTTCATGCTAGGTACCGCATAAGTCGCAATGCCCCAAGAGCGATTTATGCAGTACCTAGTGTTATCTGAATTCCCTAATTTGTACAGTTATTTTATCTATATACATGATGCCCGATGTATTGTTTCACATTTAAATTACTTATAAAATTTTTTATAAAATAAAAATCCCTTCCATTGTTGTAGGGTAGTGTATATAACATCTTCCAAATAAAATCACATGAGAATGAGCATGTTTATCATTACCAAAACAAACTTAATGGAACGGACAGTATACAGATACGGAAAAAGTGATTTTTATTTTATTTAATATCTTGTTGCACCTTCGCGTACTGAAATTACGTCAGCCACCCTTCTGGACATATTTTCTATATGCTCCGATAAATAGTTTCGGTATTTGAGCCTATTTTTGCTGCAAGAACCTAGCCACGTCAGCAATAGATTTCGGACGTGGATCCCTGGCCCTCATTCGATCCTCCAATTCGCCCCATAAATTTTCGACTGGGGTAAGATCAGAGCTCTGTGCGGTCGACGCAAGGTGAATGATATTCATGTCTATGTGCCACTGCTCGATGGAAGGAGAAACATAACATGGTCCATTATCGTCCTACAAGCAACAATCCTCGTGACGAAAAAAATTCCGCTACGAAAGAAGCACCCGATTGTCAAAAAATGTCCTATAGGAATACAAATTGCTTCCAATCACATGCAAGGAACTCAAACCATGCTATGAACCCCCCCCCCCAAACCATGTCTCCACTATCATCAAACTTCACGGTTGGAACGATGCACACAGATAAATAAACATCCGCCATACCCAAACATTCTCATCCGTTTGGAACAGAGTGTAGCGTATTTCGTCATTTCATAAAATGTTTTTCCACTTTTGGACATTCATCATCGGCGTTCCAAATACCACTGGAGTCTGACAGCCTCATTGTTTGCCTCTTATACGGATACACATCTGTGAATGCCGAGTGCATGAATTTTATTCCGCAAATGAACTAGTACACACTGACTGACTCCTGTTTCCTGTTAGAATTCTTTGTTGATGACTGGAGTGTTTTTTTCGGTTTTTATGAATCTCTGCGCTTAACCTTTCGGTCGCGTTCGGTGAGTTTTCGGAATCGTCTGACGTGGTACGTACGTGGCCTGTAGTGTTTCATTTCTTCACGGTATCACAATGTGGACCCGATTATTACTAAGTCACTTTTCTACAAGCTAATCATGTGACACGTTCACCTCAATGCTCAACTGTGTTTTGGGATGGATGAAAGACATTTTGAGCTAATTAATTAATTTTTGCTTGCAGGGTCGCCTCTGCATTTTCAATTTTGTTATTTATATGTGAATTCTTTGTATGGAGAAATGTTTCCGTTTCATTTTTTCATGATATATTCATCCGATTATGATTCGTTTTTTTTTTACTATGTACATAATTGAATGCGGAACAAGGTTATATTTGGAAATTGGCCCCTGTTTGTTAGGATTAATGAAATAATTTTGCATCGAAAGGTCACCAACAGAAAGCCCCACCCTCAACTTCGTATTCATTGCCTTTAGAAGAATTTACATAGGCGGGAGGTAACAGACTTTTGACTCAACCTATATACAGGGTGTTTCATAATTGGTGTCCCGTCTTTAGGTCCAAATAACGACTCAAGGGGAACAGATTGGGGGAAAATGAATATTGATTATTTGGTTTTAATGTCCCCTAATTCAGAATAAAAACATTTCGCGTCCCTGGGGGTGAAGGGGTAAATTTTGAAAATTTTAATTTTGTAGGGGTAGGGATTAGACCCCATGTGTTATTTAGAAAGTTGTAGAGCATCATGTAAAATGTGGGTTTAGCAAAAAACCCGGTGAAAAAATCTCATGCCCTGCCCTTTGTCGAGTGGGTAAAGTGAAAGGTATGGCTAGCCGATGTGGACAAAAACCATACTTATTAGAAAACAGTAGGACCTACATTTGGAGTGGTAACGACTCATTCATTCTCATTCATTTTCAAATGTACTGTTTTCTAATAAGTAATAAAGTTCTAATAAGTTTCTAAAGAGTTTTTCTGTTTTAATGTTTTAAATATTCATTTTCCCCCAATCTGTTCCCCTTGAGTCGTTATTTGGACCTAAAGAAGGGACACCAATTATGAAACACCCTGTATATTCTCCTTTAAAATGCAGATTGAATTAAGGTAATTTTAAAGAAGCAAGGAATCCAGATTCTTTTATAACGTAAAACTAAATGCTTTGAAGCGAATTTAATACGATATAATAAAGTTGCATTGCTAATATCTTAGAGGTTTATAAACTTTAATCTGAACATTCGAAGAATTTTTGAGTGTGAATTGAATAAAACTGTTTAAAATGTATGCGAAGACGTCGTTAAAAAATAAAAACAAAATCAATTGGATAATTAGTTGGCTTTTAATTTTTTTAACAGAAAAGTTTTATTTAATTAAACAGTGAATGGAAACCGAAAGGTCTTACCAAATAAATAATCATTTAGAACATTCAATGATTGATTTCATGCGGACATAGGCACCTACTTCACCTGAAGCACAAACACAAAAAATATCATTCTTCGTTAATACTTTTTTTTTTGTTCTCTGTCTGAGCTTTGTTTTTGCTTCCGTCAGCTCCTTCAATTTTTCTACCTATTATGAACTCCAGAGCGGAAGGAGCTCGATATATTATAGAAAAATGATATTTGATGGCGATCTACGGACATCAAATCGGGAGACGAAGGTCAAGAGGGAACATCCCTCTCCTGCCTACTTTTTCAACCTGTACCCTCCTCCTACACACACCCCTAGCAAATGTATTTCTTCCAGTTTCCAATTTTCCGCCTGACTCTTTTGATTTCCACTCGGGCGGTGCAGGTGGCGCCACGAACGCAGGCGCCCAGAACAAAAACGTTGCTTACAACTTTCCGAATCGGTGGCTTCCATTTCGGTTTCAAATCCTGTCCGTGCCACGGAGTCGGTGGAAAGCCCCTTCCCAGCCACCCACCTCCTCTACCCCTTCTTCATGCCCCCCACCGTTTCATTCGACACCCGAACAATTGCAGGGGTTTTAGTGACAACTCGAAAACACGGGATTTTTTTTTTTGATTTTATTCTTTGCCTGCCTTCCTATTTTCTTTTTCTTTTTTAGCGATTTTCCCTATCTTTTCTCTTCAGATGGAAGATTTCGATGATAATATTTTCGCATATTTCACGTGCGACAAATTTTTTCCCGCCTCTCGTGTCGGGCAGGAGTAAATGACGTCATATGTTACTGCCACCTGAAAATGTTGAGGCTATTTCAAAGGGCATCTCTGTTCGGAAATGAGTTTTAAGAAAAAGACAAACGGAAATGCCAGTTTAGTAAGGCTTATGCATATTTAACGAAATTTAAAGAAACGTCGAGGCATTTTCTAAATAATGATTTATTTGCTAGTTATAATTTACCATTTACTTGTATTGTGTTCAACACTTTATTTGTTCCACGTACATTTTGTTACTGCATCCTTCAGTAAATACGATTTAAAGTTATAGTAGGTAAATCAAATTCAACCAAAAATGTACAGTAAACAAAGTTCTTTATTATCAATTTTAAATTATTAAGCAGCGATACACTTGTTGGTTTTACAATATGCGGCTGTTCCAAAGGTAGAAATTAGGAATGTAGCTTACCACGAGTCTGTCCTACTTTACTATTTATTTGGTTTCGATTGGTTCAATGGAGTCAGAGTTATCGGGATGAGAGTTAGACGGGTCCATCTGGTCTATATAGGTAAGCAGATTCCTCTAAGTAAAAATCTACATTACTGTTAAGTTAGAGCCAAATTGTCCCAGCGGGGTTGGAGTTTTGGGGGTAGTGGTCACGTGGTCTTTAGAACTATAAACATAACAAATGGAAACTATGGCGTGTGATGTCATTTCATCAGAAATGATGAGAAAAGAAAGAGTTCTTTTCAATTTTCTAAATATTATGTTCGAGAAAATCAATTTTTAAGTGAATCAATAAAATTTTTAAGTTTCATTAGGAAGATAAACATGCACATGAATCGGTAATTATAAACGCCAGAAAAGAAGGGAAGAAAGCAAAATTCTACATAATTATTTTAATCCACGAATGTATATACACTATCCTACAATAATAGAAACGAACAATACACAGTTACGGGAAAAGTGATATTTTATTATAAGCTTTTATTTGACTTACTTTTGCCCGGGTCAAATCTTGTCATTAATATTAACCAACTTCCCGATAAGCTAGAGAGCTGAAACTTGATTCACATACACAGGACCGACGACAATGCATGGTAATGAAAAAAATTTTCAAATCGGTTCACTGGTTCGTGTTCTAATGGTACTACGAATTGTCCGTTTGCCACAACAAACAATTCGTTATGGCGAGGGTTAAATGTATCTGTTGTTTATTGTTCCAAAATTAAGCTTTATTTATCTCACTAAATAAAACATTATAAAAGCATGGTTTGAAAACTCCTTTTTTCCCTCTTGTTTTAGTTAATATCTTGTTGGACCTCTGCGTGCTGGAGTTACGTCAGCCAGCCTTCTGGGCGTACTTTCTACAAGGTTCCGATAATGATAAACAGTTTCCAGTATTTGGGCTCATTCTTGCTCCAAGAACCTAGTCATATGGCGCTCCAACTCGACGCTTCAACTCGTCTCACATATTTTATTACCAAAAACATCCCCACGGTGTAAGAAGCGCCCGATTGTCCAAAATATCCTTCTAGTCTTCAGAGTTCAAATTGCCCTCAACCACATGCAACAGTCCCAATCATGCCATGAAAAACACCCCCAACACCATCACTCCTCCACCACCAACAAATTTTACTGTTGAAAGATGCACTCAGGTAAAAGGCGCTCTTGTCATTAGCCATATTCAAACACACCCATCCGACTGGAAGGGTCAGCAGCGTGGTTCGTCACTCCACAAAATGTTTTTCACTCTTCTTTCTAAACAATACTGGAGCATGGCAGCCATATGATTGGAATGTATGCGCCTACACATCCGTGAATGCCGAATACATGCAGTTTCTTCTGTAGAGTATTGTAATCACACTGATTCCTTTTGCATGTTGGGACTTCTTGTTGATGACTCGCGCTTCAACACTCGTCAGTCATGTTCCTGTGAGTTTTGGGGATCGTCCGACGTGGGACGTGAGTCTTCCGATGCCTGTAGTGTTCCATTTCTTTACGATATTACCAATAGTTGAACGTAGCTGTGGTGGTTTTCCCAAAACTTCACGAATATACATGCTCTCAATGTGGTACCCAATTAATAATCTCCACCTACGTCATGATGTGCAAATTTCCACATAAACACACAATAAGATCCCAAGAGCTGTTGAGCTGCGATCATGGATTCTAACGCGGAAGTCAGATTTCATGTAAATTAGGAGGATAGTGCAGTTTCTCAGAAACTTTTTTACCTTTTTTACTTGTACGGAGGGTTGATTCAGATAAAATGAGACGACTTTAAACGCATGACCTTGACGGAATGTGATTTGCATGACTCGTCCACTATTCATGGGGATTAGCTTTGTATACACTTGTTGCTGTTATTTGGGACATTTCGTGCTGAAACATGGCTTCCAAAATCACAGCTTTTTGGGACGGGTATATGTTTGGCCTTTCCGACGCTAACTTCAGTCTTTCGTGCATTGTGGAATCATGCAAACGAAATGGTATTGTGGTATCCAGAGCTACTCTGGGTCGCATAATCAAAAAGAACAAATTGCGACCATCTAATGAACGTGGACGAGCAGTGAAGCAGACCAGAAACAAGCCCCAGCCAACACGCCCAGCTCAGGTGGTGCGAGAAATCCGGTCTGAAGTGCTGAAAGAAAATCCCCCCACACAGAGAAGTCTAGCCTAAATGAAAGGTATTTCACAGGCAACAGTCTCCAGAATAATTCATGACAATCTTGGGCTGGAGCGACGTCATAAAGCGCGCGGTCACACAACTGAGTGACTGAACACAACTGAACACTGCCAAGTCATCTGTGGCTTATTACAGGAAGATGGAATAGGAGACGGGAATACGAGTTATTCCCTTCTCTCATGTGCCTGTAAAATCTCCTGACGCATCACCGATGGATTTCTGTGGTTTTGGTCTCCTGAAACGACGGCTCGGAAGTCGCCGACCAAGAACCGTTGATGGGCTATGGAAAGTGTGTCAGCAGGTGTGGAACGAACTTCCCATGGAGTCCCTCAAACTCAGCCTACTTCAGTGGAAATTACGGTGCCGGGCGATAGTCCAACAACGTGGCTCTCACATCGAACACAACCGATGGTGGCGCCATGGTATTACACCATCGTAGCAGAACTGCAAAGTCGTCTCATTTTATCTGAATCAACCCTCTGTATTAGGATGAGGAAGAGGAAAAGAAATATTTGGCATTATCGTTTGAAGTTACATTGTATCCTATCCTTATCCTTATTAAAATTCCTAAAATTCAGAATATATCAGTAACATATCTTTTAAAAATATCTCATTACAAATCTATTCCTTGATTCATATTAATTACCGATTGCGTGTGTGGTGGTGGGGGAGGGGGGTGCGGCGTATCGGCCGCCGCGGCGCTACTATCGGAGATTTTACATTTATGTTAAATTTTTGCTGCTGCGGCGTATGAGCCGCCGCGGCGTTACTACCGAAAATTACGGTATTTCATCATGCTTTCTGAAATAGTCCTTATTACTACCCGTAATTATTGTTCCAGGCGTAATTGTAAACTCTCTGTACATGTAAAACCTCGATTGAGATTTTTGCTTAATGAGCTCATCAACTGACATCTCATTTATGAAGAAAACGAAAAAATAATTTTTTAAATAGAAGACAGCGAAACATTAATATTAGTAGCTACACGTATATATGTCTGTCTGAAGAAGCAACGGGTGAAGGTGTGTCGTCAACTGCTGGAAAAAATCGAGGTTCTGCCACATCCAACATACAGCCCCGACCTGGCACCTTCCGACTACCATCTCTTCCGGTCCATGGCGCACTTCCTGCGTGGACGGCGCTTCACCAATACCAGTGAGGTTGAAGACGCCGTGCGTGACTTTTTCGCCCAGAAACGGAGGAGTGGTTTCGCGAGGGCATCCGCCAACTGGCTGATCGTTGGATTAAGACCATCGAGCATGATGGACTCTACTTTGAAGATTAGCAATGAATGGTTCCTGTCTGGTGCCCATTTAAAAGTTTGCGCGGTGATCGGCCACTACTTTTGACTCAACCTCTGTAGTAAAGAAAGTTCA
This sequence comes from Rhysida immarginata, assembly GCA_023313115.1. NCBI lineage: Eukaryota > Metazoa > Arthropoda > Chilopoda > Scolopendromorpha > Scolopendridae > Rhysida > Rhysida immarginata. Next base: position 2,004,483 of record JAHWFO010005382.1, on the reverse strand, counting down.
ACAACTTGGATTCGAACCAGGAACCTTCGGGTTATACAGAGTGATTCTCAACGAGTGTAACTTAACTTCGGCCTTTTTGTGGAGATCAGGCAACATAATTCCAATTAGATATAGAATTCTAGTCCTATCAGACGAGTTATGAGAATCGCCTTTTCGACAGTAGATACTTTAGCTAACTTCATCGGCCAGTCAGTGGCTGCCTTAGCCTCTTTGCACAGGTCCTTTATGTATCGTTCATATTTCCTCCTTAAGGTGCGCCTTGTTCAACACATGCTCAAGCAACAAGAAAATATTACGATTCTTCTGAGGTAAATGAATTTCACATTAATTGCAAAAAAGGTCCTTTTAAGAGACATCAATTTAAAAGTAATTCATTTAACACCAACTTCAGTACGAAGCTAAATTTTACTCCAACTTGTTTCCATGGCAACGCAGTGATTCGCAGGTTGGTGTATAGGTACAGAGGTTTTATTAGTGTCATAGAAAATACCTAACATTTAATTAAAAGCATAAGAGATTATAGGATTTAGTATAACAAGGCCCAAAATGTGCCCCTTGAGCCTGAATACGCCTCGTTATTGCGAATTGCATCAATTATAATTATCCGTTGGGGTAACTGGTCGCAAGTATTAATGTCAAATTTGTAGAGTAGATGTTTTAGATAACCCCCAAAGGTAAAGATCTAAAGGATTTAAAACAGGGGACCTCCTCTACCAGTCCATCTGTTCATCCAAAGATAATGCATTCATCATGTTGGGATAATTGTATTAACGTTGACTTTCTCAACAAGCAAGTAAGTGCCAATTGTTAATGGGCTGGATTTTGCGTTTTTAATGGTATTTTCATGTACTCGTACGGATTTATTTTTACACTTTCACAACTTTGTTCTGTTGTAATTCAGTGCCTCATTGGAATATGATCTATGTTCGTATGGCATTTTTTGCTCAACCTGACCTCCCGACAAAATATCGAAGTTTGTTACACTCATCGTGAATTACCCTGTATATTTGTTTTTTATCTGTTTTAAGTTAATAATTTGTAAAAATTACATTTATAATTATACAGGGTGAGTATACATCTTGAGACAACTGAATATCTCAGAAACTAAGCATTGTATGAAAAAATGTCCAAAATCAAAAGTGAATTATTTCGCGGGGGAAATTCATTAATTAAAAAATTACCTCCCCCCCCCCTTCAATACACACGCATAGACTCTGTCTCCATAGGACTGCTGCCCCCAAAAGTTTACTTGTGCACTAAAAAATATTGGATTTTTGAAATTCTGACTTCGGATTCTTAAAAACCATTAAAAAGTAGAATAGAAATGTCTGTAAGACCCACTCTCTATCTCTTTGTCTTCATCGATAAAATTGGTTCAAAATTATAAAAGTTCCATACTTTCAGGGTCTCTATCTCCTAAACGGTTGGATCAATTGAAAAAACACCAAGAATAAAACATTTCTCGAATATTGTGTACAATCTGAATATACCATTAAAAATAGGGGTTCCTATTTAAGATTTCAAAGTTACCCCCTCCCCCCAGCCCCCCTCACAAAGGGGGGGGGGTAATTTTTTAACTAATGAATTTCCGCCGCGAAATAATTCACTTTTAATTTTGGACATTTTTTTTTGTACAATGCTTAGTTTCCGAGATATTCAGTTGTCTCAAGATAAATACCTCACCCTGTATTTCTTAAAGTTATCTTTCTATTAATCATTATGTGCTTTCTATGTCTGTTTGATGAAAAATAGACTACTTTAACTGAAAGTCCATTATAAAATTAATGGTGTTGAAATAAGTTTCGCAAATCTTCATGTATGATTGCTGTATGCTTATCAAGCAAAACGGAATTTCAAACAAATGAGGAATTGCTAAGAACCGACGCAAACCTCTGTTCTGGGGTTTTCTTGTTCTTTATTTTACATTAAATAAATTCAGTTTAATTCTTCAGTTTCTTTTATATTTGTATTAAAAATGAGTAGAGTGCACGTGTACCATTTTCCACTCTACTGCGACGATCTTTAAGTTTTCAACTACCCAGAAATTTAATTTTTTCCGCACGATTCACTTTTTGATATAAAAAAAAAATTGTTTTTTTTTCAAATTTTGTATTTTCAAACCAACCCTCACAAAGAAAAGATGAAAATAAACATGAAAATATTTACAAGCGCCGCACTTGCGTTTCGGAACTACTTGTTTGATATTTACCAGGCCAAGCCGAAAAAAGTAATTGCGTAGAAAATTTTTATTTGTTATCAAAAGTTAATTTCACAAAAAAATTCAACAAATGGATGTGTGAATACATAAAAGAAACTTCCTTCTCTCCTTTTTTTTTTTCCTATTTTGATGAAAGCAGGAGAAAGAGAGAAAAAACGTGAAAAACAAGCAGCGCCTGCTTGACGTAAAAAGAGAAATTCTTGTGTCGCAAAATCTTTACAGTTGCGGCTGTCGTTGCCATGCCAACAGCTGTTCTAAATCTTGACGTCTCAAGGCCCCTGACCAATGGATAAGCAGGACAAAATTTTTGCAGCTGCTGTTTAAAGCCCATATATATATATAAATATATATACGATTCCTCCGCACCCTCCCTACATCCTCTCTAGTCTCTGCTTGTTTATGCATTCTAGGAAGGGGAACGGGAGGAGGGGTAAGAAAGGCAAAAGGAGTTCCCCAGGGGCCACGAATGGTAAGAAAAGACGTTTAACATCATCAAAAATAAATAAAAGCAAATGAAGCTGAGCAGTTTTCAAACGTAAAAATAACATTAAAAAATAAGAGCCAAAGTCCGACGTTTCCTTCCAAGGGAATTGGATAATGTCCTACCACCACCACCTCCCTTTTGAAATCGCTCTCTTGAAAAGCTGATGGGGGTTAAAATAAAATGTCAGAAAAGAAAGGAAAAAAAAAGCGAATGGGGAAAGTCCAGAGAAACGACTTGAGCGCAAGCGACCCTGATAAAATTTGGATACTGATCAAATGGCCTGAATTTTATTTGAAAATCATATATAATACCTTTAGAAAGAGAGGAAAAAAGTTTTTTTACATGAAGAGAAATTTGCAATAATAAAAAACTCTAAATAATCTTTTATCACGCATTTAAATAATGTCTGCAAAAAAGATAATTTGTCAAGGCCCAGATAGGGTTGTGGATGAAACTATTTAGAATTTGTTTGTTAATTCAAATAATTTCTTAAGCCTATTGTTGATTTCGTTGCAATCGTCAAGGATAGTCATTCAAATAGAGAGGGGTCCTGAAATACTTGGTCAAAATCAGGGATTGGATTGGGATCGTCATAAGAATGAAAGAAGTTTCCATAAACCTTAGTCCAAAAACGCATCCTATTGTTTACGACGCATTTAATTATCACCATTGCAGAAGAATAACTACTTTCAAAGTTTTGATCGTACGTAGTAGGATTTGTGCTTTTTTAATTAACATGATCAACAAGCAGCTGAATCGGGCGATCTGTTGTACGGTTGAAATCTAGAAGTTCTTGTTTCTGTAACACTAATTACACTGGTCAACACACATTTTGCCTCCAATCATTTAAAAGTCATTTTATGGTAAATTTGTTGCACTGATTCCGAATATGAGATCAGTTTTTTCAAATTGGCTCTAGTTTTTGAGATATTTAATATAGTTCATTTTCTACGTTTCAACGTGTATATTTATCCAGTAGAATTGCAACTTTGACAAACGTAGGTTTTCTGGACTAATTTGAGTGTGCTGATTCCATATCTGAACTCCAAATTTTTCTATCACGTCAGGATGTTAAGTTTCAGTGGTGTAAAACAGTCTCCTGATGTCAAATTTAAACAATGGCTACCATTAAAATTTAAACTATTTTTATAACTCGAGATCTTGACGTGATAGGGAAATTTGGAATTCAGATTTGGAATCAGCACGCTCAAATTAGTCTAGAACACCTATCTTCCCCGGTACCAAAAATGTTGTTGACCAGAGCTATTGGTTTTCATTTCATTATGCACACAATTGTTTTTGCAGATTACAAAAAAACTAGAGCCAATTTTGCGTTTTCACAGTCATATTCGTGTTCAGCACATTCAACTCATTAAGAAATGGTTATTTTCATATCGGAGGCAAAAAAGTTTTGAAAATTTGTTGCCCGGTGTTATTACTGTAGAGGAGTTACGCGATCGCATTATCAACAGCTGCGAAATTATACGAAATACGCCAGAATCTTTAAGCGTGGTCGACAGTCCATGATTAGACGTATGAAAGAGTGTATTTTAGTTAACGGTGGACATTTCCAACAATTTCTGTAAATAAAAATGAAGTTTTTTTCTTCCGTCCATAGCCTTTTATTTTCCTGAATCCGGTATTAATCATTCAATGCGTTCTAACTCGTAAAAGATGCGTTCTTGAATTAACGTTTAGCCTATAGGAACTTTCTTCATCCTTATAGCGAGCCCAATCCAATTCCTAATTTTGACCAACAATTTCAGGATCGTATACAGCGGAGGTGGGCAAACTCTTTTATTAAAGGGTCTCGTGAACGCGATATTAAATCAGGAACAAAATGTCAAAAAGTTTTTAATTACGATACAGACTCCAGAATTGCGTCATTAGTTGAGCTCTGAATTTCGACTTATTGAAATTCGTACAATAGTTCAAAAACGAAGAGTTTACGCGCAAAAGCTTTCAGATTGAGAAACTTATTCTCTGGCAATGACGAATAATTTCAGTTTGTCCAGCAAAAGTAACGAAACCTTTGTTTATTGTGTATATGTAACGTGGAAGCGTGATAAGTAAATTATAAAACAGAACAGGTGTGTAAGAAATTGATATAAATCATAATATTTATTAATTGTCTTGATTATAAACGTCCAAGCTAATTAATTCTTTCTTTAATTAGTTATTATGAATAATTAACGTTGCGGCTCCAACATTAACTTTCCAAATTTAAAGGTTAAGCTCCAACAGGTAAGTCAAACCTTAAAACACTAATTAAATTTACATAGTTCATTAACTGGATACATATATTAAGTGATTGAATTGATACAAAGTTCCATTGAGCTTGATAACGGCAGCTATGCTTCTCTCCTTACAGGTACGACCTCTCCTGCAGATGCAGTTGCTCCGGCAACAATATCCAATGCTCATCCGTCTAGATAATTCTCTTCTTCGTTCGATGTCGAAGCCCGCCAGCAGTCCGCCGCTCCTCTGGGCCTTACCGACGCTCCACCAAGAGAAAATCCAAGAAATAGATAAATAGTAATTAGTCAATAATGCAAACGACTTGAATGTAGGCTGCCAGCCATTCCACCTTATATCTTGCAACTATCAATAAACGATTATCTATTTCAATAAATCAACTAGTAGGCCTATTATTTTAATCCAATATAGGAAATATTTAATGCCCTCCAATAAGCAATACGGGCTTTCTTATCAATCAATTTCAATTGACTACCAGATAATGATTAAACCTAACTATCCACTTAATTCCTAAGTGCTAAGTAGTAAATAATCATAAGCCCTCTAATAAGCAATATGGGCTTTCGTATCCATTAATTTCAACTAAAGACCAGATAGCTGCTAATCTTAATTATTCACTTAATTCACAAGTGCTAATTAGCAAATATTCGTATGCCCTCCAATAAGCAATACGGGCTTTCCTTCTTTATTTATTTCAAATAACATAGAATTGCTATCAGGCCTCTGCCCGCTTATCCAATAATGCGATATTGTCATAATCCGTACAGCGCAATAGCTGCAACCACAGTTCCGCTTCACTTTTACTTAATACACTGAAGCATATCACATTACAGCGAATACGCAACCCTTCGTTGAATTAAATTCCTGGCGTTCACAAACACAACACACTGAACATAAGAAATAAAACTTAGCACTCTGAGGCACAGTTCGCCGTGCGGCTCACGTTAACAATTATTTTCTTTCTTTCTATTTTCTATTTCTTTCCTCGTTAATTCGCCGGCACGAATCCGCCGGCTCCGGTAGCTATAAAAGCGTCTAAACTATATGGGAATACTCCATATACCCGTACCCCATAATCCATTAGTTTTAATTCACCAAAAACTTTCTGACTGTCGCATGTTACTGCAATACGATAGCAAGCCATATTAGACAATCCCAAACTAGATAAGAACACTCCAGTGCTCGTTAAAGTATAATGTAGCAAAAGTTTGTTACCCTTAGTACTTGATACGACGGGCTCGAACAGCTCTGCTGAATCAGGAAGTCGCGTATCCAAACGTTTCCTTGGTCGCTGCTCCTCTCCTGTTCGTAATGGCTGCTTGGCTTTCCTGCGATGCTCACCCAAAGTGAGGAGACATACATTATTCGTTTCTTGCTCGAATGTCGCTCCACTGCGTGCACAACGCCTACTGCGACTCGTTTCAGCCCCAGAAACCTTCCTGCCTCTCGCAATGCCTACTAAAGTCATCGGCTTCGGGCTAGCATATCTGCCCTCGGCTCTGGCCCGTTCTTCCGAATTCTTCAATAGCCAAACATCTTCTGCCTTCTTCCTCTCTCCCCTCTGTCTCTCGTGGCTCCGTCTCGCGCTTCGCGCGACTCGCCCGGCCGTTCCATTCTCACGTCCTGGGGTGGGGTCTTTTTCTTTACTTTTCCAAATATTATTAGCAAATCCTTCCATCGCGGAATTTTTCCTATACAGTGCATTTCCTTCAAAATTCCGTGACAGTATATGTATTGTATATTTGTGGTTTCGTTGATAGTTGTGTCCATAGCTTTTGGCTCATTTTTACCTGTTCAGTTTATCCAATTTCTTGCCGTTCTGGCTCATATTTCTAAATTAATCTCGTTGGCCGCATGTAATCCCCCGCATATATAAGGTGTTTCTGAATGGTCTGTACAAACTTGGGACCAAAACAAACAGAAAATGCCATATGAATATGGGGTCGAAAACGATTCTTTCTAGAGTTATAACGGTTTGAAGGTGTCCTGCAGTAGACGAAATTAACGTTAAATCGTATAGAAGTTGCAAACTGCGTGATTTATTTCTACGGTATAACAAGACAATACACTTGTAGTCAAAGGCAAATGCTTTAACAAAGGAACTTCTAGAATAAGGCAAATTTGAATTGCCGTAACTCTTCTTCTAGTATAGGGCAGCTTCAAACCTTTATAACTCTAGAAAGAAGCATTTTCGACCCCATGTTCATATGATATTTTCTGGGTGTTTTGGTCCCTGCCACATATCCTGAAAGTCTCTACAGACCATTCAGAAATATCCTGTATATTATAAGAAATCCGCACGGAGAAAGGCGTCCAATAGCAGTCAAGGAAAAGACATTATGGAATAGAGAGTTTTTAGTATTATCCTTAATAAAGTTGATTAAAGTCTTGTAATATAATAGAATTCCAACAGGTTTCGCCTTTTATTCCTGGCTTTGCACAAACAGGCCAATGAATTAGAAGCATGTGTGCAACGTATGAAAATTTGATTTTACTCAATTTTATTGCAAAGTAGTTTGAAATAGTCTGATACAAGTGTGTTCTCATCACTTATTTAAGAAGGAGTTGCGAACTTGATCAGACGCATACTGGAAAGAAGAACCCAACTGACTTCGAGAAGAGGATCGTTCTTGGTGCCTGGATTCTCGAAAGATGGGACATCCAGAATATTCAACAATTGCAAAAATGACCCATCGTCTTTGTCTAAAAGGGGTAACTGTTGCTCATTATGAGCGAGACCGCCGTCTTTTAAAGCAGGCCATTTACTGTGCAACAATTGACAAATTGTTTTAACCAAGGCTGTTCACGAACTACATGTGGCAGAACCATGCGCCGTGAATTGAAGTAGATCCAAATTGACAGCCGCATGCTTATACGAAAACCCCAGATTACTGCAAAGAACATAAATGTTTGTCTATAGTGGTGTTTGGAACGCGTGAAGACTGAAGAAAATTATTTATGCACCCTTTTTGATTCCACTTGATCAGACAGGCGACCGGTCGTAAAAAATGAACTTAACCGATCACTTTTTAGACACGCTGAGCACGACCAGTCGTTAGATTTTGGACAGCATGTTCGCGACCGCTTTCGACCCATTGCGACCGGTTAGAATTATTAGTACTGAAGTATATACGAGGAGCGATTGATAAATAAGGCCTCCATGGCTGTAACTTTTTTATTTGTTAACTGATTTTCAAAATTCTTTTTGTATCTTATACTCACATTTGTCCTCTATGTAAAGCACTATTCACTTTTCGACATAGTCCCCATCCCTTTCCAAGCATTGCGCCAACGCGTGACTAGTTGGGTGAACCCGTCGGAGAGGAATTCCGGAATTGTTGTCGACACCAGGATTGAATGGCAGCTTTGGACCCTCTTCTGGAGTACGATAACGTCCGCCCGCACACGAGTCACCACACACAAGAGGCGTTGCAGCGCCTACAGTTCAAAGATGAAAAATTGCAGTTCAAAAATGAAAGACTTTGCACATTGCAACTTTCACCACTTCCCAAAGAAGAAAGAGCCCCTTAAGGGACATGAGTTGGTTCTGACGGCGAGGTAAACGCTGCCATTCAATCCTCGTGTCGACAACAACTCCGGAATTCCTCTCCGACGGGTTCACCCAACTAGTCACGCGTTGGCGCAATGCGTGGAAAGGGATGGGGACTATGTCGAAAAGTGAATAGTGCATTGCATAGAGGACAAATCTAAGTATCAGATACAAAAAGAATTTTGAAAATCGGTTAACAAATAAAAAAGTTACAGCCATGGAGACCTTATTTATCAGTCGCCCCTCGTATGTCTCATTTTGTTGTAAAATATATTTAATTTATCTCACTTGCATCATCATTTTTCAAATACTTTGATATTTGTTATATTACGCCTATTTTTATATTAAAATGTCCTTAAATTTATTCCGGGGAATATACAGTGTCGTTCCCTGATAAAGAAAATTAATAAAAAGACTATGTCAGATAGATTGTTAGGTCCATTTCCGCGGCGTAAACGGAAAACGAAAATCTTTTATACCAAGGGAGTGGACGAAGCACTCTATGACGTCGATAGATCAGATTCTGACGTAAGTCTTAGAAAGTATGTGACGTCGAGGGAATAACGGTCTCGAGGCCGAGTGAGAGAGACAGAGCACAAGGGAGAGGGAAGGAGTGATGTCACGAGGCGAGTGGCTAAAAATTTCTCTCCGCATAGCGAGGGACAGCAAAAGAGAAATGCCGTGGCAAATGGTTTTGCAAGCTGTGTAACTTTGGAATTAAAGAGTACCGCGAGCGTGGAGTTCCGACACGCAGTGCCGACGACGGGAATGAAAAATGTAAGCAAAATGAATTTTCATTTTTATCTCGGCGTATTCAGTTACTCAACGGCTTCCCCGGTACCTTCTCTGCTTTGAGATTATCACAGCTCTTGCACATATCACGAATGGAACTAACATTTTGGTTTCCTTGCAATTGGGAGAACAATACTAGTGAGACCTTGGAGTTAACGCGAGTGCAAGGCGTATTTCCCCGTGGATTGGAAGCTCAAATACACGGAGGCCTAGGGAGAGTAAATTTTGCGTAGAGCATGATACATTTTTTCTTTGGTACAAGAGCGGTGAAATATTTTGACAGTGTGGGTTGTTGTACCAACCAGTTTGAGAACCAACGTTGTGTGCTCCGATGAGTTTGTATGTCTAATTGCGTATTCAGAGAAGCGTATTGAGAGGCGTACGTGCGTAGTTTGAAACATTTTGAGTTGTGAAAGACCAAATTAAATTGTACCTATTCTGTAAGCTGGCAAGTTTTGAGTAAGAAGTGTGACTTCATTTTTGTTATAGTCCCGTTAGCTCAGTTCGGGGATTTTGCACCAGCGACTTAATTGGAGTCGTAACTCATTGCCATAGGATTAACACCTCTCAATATCCTGTTGGGTGCGGACTGAATTTCGTTAAAGATATTTCTCCACCGTTAATTACACTAATCAACACACGTTTTGTAACTATGACCACACAAAGTATTCTTAGTAGTAATTTGTAGGTAGAATCCGAATCTGCATTTTTTCTATCACGTCAAGTTTCCAAGTTATGCACATCGAGATTTCTATGTTAAAGTAATGGGAGTGAAGAGAAGCGGCTACATTGTTAAAGTATCCATATTTTGGGGCCGCAAGGAAATTTACCAGGCCCCAAACACTGAATGATTTAAAAACGTTTCATTGTAAAACAAGAAAGCTGTGCGTGCTAAAGAAATTTAAAAATTATATTCGTAATCAGCAGAAAAAATACTACCAAAAATCACCCACTTTCATTTTGTTACAAGAAAAATCTTAAATTTTGTTGGCCAGTGTTATTAGATTAATATTGAATTACCGATCTATTAACGAATGCTATTTCCAAATTTCAAATGAGATTTTATAGTTGTAAACACGAGAGCGTGCCATTGTAATACATTTAGTAGACTATTAAGTTAAGTTGTTTTATTTGAACAAATTTAAGTATAAATGATGCTTTGCTATTTCAAGCCTTTATTATGTTAATTTGTAACCAGTGGCCAATGTCTTTATTTTTCTCTTCAATTGGAAGATATTAAATTAATTTTATTATTCTTTAATATTCCTTCGTTATACTTCTGTTAGGACCGACACTCTGCTAATTTACAATTTACGCAATTTTGAACCTAACATACAATTCTTTAATATTTCCTTCCTTGTAGATACATGAGTCACTCAATGTCAAAGCGCATAAAATTAGGTGATAATTGCCTTAGGGCCTCCGATATTTCTCCAACTTTATCAGTGTATTCTAGTGGATAAAGTATAAGGCATGCATAGTTTCATTTGCCAGATAGAAATAAACTGAGTGTGAGTGGCCAATTTATTATGACCACCTGACAGTTTAAAGCAAAGTAGCTATACCGTCGTGCCTTGTCACTAGAGAGCCAGACAGATATAAAAAAGGAAAACCTAGTGTAACCAAGTGTAACCTAGTGTAACCTAGAGAGCCGGTAGTAGAAGTGATTTGTTTGTGAAGATAGGGTGAACAACAGGAAGTCACAGACTTTGAACATGGGATGATTGTAGGAACTTGGAGCCGTGAAGCGAGTATCAGGGAAACTGACACATTTGTGAGATGTTCAAAAGCAGCTGTTGATAAAGTGATTAAAGACTGGACTGGCAGCCAAAAAACTTGCAGCTTGTGGTCATCATCAACTAGTGAATGCTCGGGCAGACAGAAAAACAGAGTTTAGTTCTTTCATATCTATTGCATAACACTACGAAATTACAGGACCGAATTCCAAATAGTTCAATCAGCATTAAATTATTTATGAGGCCTGGTGCGCCGCTTTGGAGTGTGAGCAGAACCACGGACGTCTAGAAACTACCAACAATGAAGGATGGAGTGTTGCTCGGACTCCGATGTTCAGGTGACTTTTGAGTGCCCTGCCCTGTCTCCCGTTGGCCGCAGTCGACGAAAAAGACAGGCCTAGACACTCAAAAGTAGTCTGAACAACAATCCAACCTTCATTGTTTCCAACAAACGAAAAAGCACTAAATGTTAAAATCATCTTATTCGGACTAAGATGATCATGTGACTTTTCCGCGCCAGTGCCTGTCTTTCTCGTGGGCTACGCCCTACCGCGTAGCCGACGAAAAAGACAGGCCCCGGCACTGAAAAGTCATCTGACCATACTAGTCCAAGTCACAATCCAACCTTCATTGTTTCTAACAAACGAAAAAACACTGATCGTTAAAATTCAAGATGGACACAATGAAAGTTGGATTGTTGCTCAGACCACTATGGTCAGGTGACTTTTCAGTGCCGCGGCCTGTCTTTCTCGTCGGCTGCGGCCCTACCGTAGGTGATGTAACAATGTATGATTTTTCCGTGAGCAGGCTTTCTCTCTAGGCGGTATTGGGGCCCGACACTGAAAAGTCAAAGCAATAATGTAACTTTCATTGTTATCATTCAAGATGGAGACAATAAAGATTGGATTGTTGCTAGCACCCCGAAAGTCAGGTGACTTTTCCGCTTCCAGGCCTTGTTATATCGTTAGCCCAACACCACCTAAAGATAAGGCAACGCCACCTAAAAAACAAAGCCTTCTCACTGCCTGTGGACTGC
>JAHWFO010005382.1:1972701-1987411 GCA_023313115.1 Rhysida immarginata | reverse complement strand
ACGTTTGAAAAAGATGGAATATTTATCCCAGTGGGAAAAAGAAGTAAGAAAAGGCGGAAATACGTTTGATAAATATTCAATTATTGATTCCTGGACTTATGACCGTTTTGTTGAAGCTAGAAAAAAAAGTTGGTTGTCACAAATAAATTTGTAAACACTAATTTGGGTAAAGAAAAAAAAATTGTTACAACTGGGATTCGAACCCGCCACCTCACACTAATAATTTGATTTATGAGTAGCAACCACGCTGCTGTCTGAGCTATCGGATCACTTAGAATCACAGAAGAAAACTTTCCCTTATATATGGTGCTCGAAACTTTAAACCGTCTTTTTTTCAAAATTGGCTGATCAGTGCGCCTTAATATTTAAGTATATTAACATCCTAAAGGTACACTACAACTATACGAATTCTGGTATTAAACTAAAATTCCGAGGTCGTAATGTCCCCTTGTCAGTTTCATTCAAAAGTTGCATTGTATGGCTCAGTTTGATGACGCAGTTCTCACCGAGTACTAACAACACCATCTAAAGAGAAAGCCTTGAGCGCAGAAACGTCATACGTTGTTAGAACGTCATAGGTAGTCATCTTTAATCGCATTTCTACCAATAACAAGCCCTAAATTATGACTAGGTATGATGATGTAACAATGTATGAAATTTTTGCGCTCAGGCCTTGAGTAGAGGTGGTGTTGGTACTAAGGCCTTATCTTTAGGTGGTGTTGGCCCTGGCCTGTCTCTCGTTGGCCTCAACTTCGTCCTTTGTTAATCGTATTTCTACAAATAATAAGTCCTAAATTTGGTCGACTTATGATGAAGTAAAAATGTTTGACGTTTCAGTGCTGAGGCTTTCTCTATAGGAGGCGTTGGCCAGGGCCTGTCTTTTTCGTCGGCTACGGTACAATGCCGAGGCTAACGAGAAATACAGGCTCCGGCCAACACCTCCTAAAGAGAAAGTCTCTGCACGGAAACGTCATACATTGTTACATCATCATAGTAGTGTTTTGTTATTCGTATTTTTACCAATAATAAGCCCTGAATTTGCACTACTATGATGATGTAACAATGTATGACGGTTTCCGCAGAGACTTTCTCTTTAGGATGTGTTGCTCCGGCACTGAAAAGTCACCTGACCAAGATAGGTCTATTAACAATCCAACCTTCATTGTTTCTAACAAAGGAAAAAACACATTGTTAAAATACAAAATGGAAACAATGAAAGTTACATTGTTTATAGACCTATCTTGGTCAGGTGACTTTTCAGTGCCGGAGCCTGTCTTTCTCGTTAGCCTCGGGTACAATCAACACCACCTAAAGATAAGGCCTGGGCGCTGAAAAGTCATTACATTGTTACGTTGTAACGGGCGAAAGTGCATTAGGTCGTTTTTTCTTGATTGACGCAACGTTCCCCGTTCAACGCTCTTCCTAAACCGGAAAATAAAAAAGGCAACAAAATATTAACAAAGAAGTTTCTAGTTTTCGTCATCAATCCAAATATTAATCGAACATTAACGAACTCAGACGCTCATCTTCATATTAATCCTTCCGAGGATAAAGGAAAGAAAGAGGTTCATGTGCTAGGTTATAAAATAAGATTTCCACAAGAACAACCATGTCTGACAAAAAATAACCGGGGCTTTATTATTCTATTTCGTCGACTATAGAAATATGCAACAGATCAAGAAAACTTTTCTATAAGGTAAGACGTTCTGTCAAGTGTCTTTACAGTTGTATCCTTATTTTTATTTATTTATTTTTTTTTTTTTATTATTATCGCCACCGGGCGTTCAGAAAAAAAGAATAAAAAATTATAAAAAAGGTATATTTAAAGTAAACAGATTTAAATGTTATTGTCCTTTGAAAATTCTAGAGTCGTCTAGAGTTTAGGAATCCATATTAATTTGCATAAACATCTCAAGAAAGTCAGAACGGTAGTCTCAAATCTTGTTTGTGGCGTTTGCTTTTTCAAAATCTTAGAGGTATGAGTTTAAGTAACAGCAAGAGGGGAGGGAAAATTAAGTTCTAACATAACAATAATGGAGAAGAAGGAGGGAGACTCAAAGTCGCAAAACACACGGCTTTGAGGATGTTAGTAGGGAGCTTACTGTACTAAACTAAAATATATTCTTACGACACCAACAGTTTTTTTTTGTGCTCGTTTACGTCGGTTCCATCATCGGACATGACTTTGTTGAGTAGAACTTGTGAGGTATCTCGTCGCAGACCCATTTCTCCTCAGTGAGAAATCGAATGACCTAAGAAAAGAAAATACACAAAAACGGCATAATCGATAAAGGTTACTTGATGATATCATGGCCCAATACTACGTTCAATACCGAAAAACATTTCTTGTCTCAATCTCGTTTTCCGTGTATTCGATGTTTGATCATCCAATTGTCCCAACTATAAAAACTTCAATTATTGACCGTCATTTATAACGACGTCGAATTCTGGCCGAAATAATTCATCTTCGCTTTCTATCGTGACATCTTTCGTCTCATCGGTAGAAACTCGAGTAACTTTTTTTTATGCCAAATCATCATCTGGGAAAAGGTTCCTTTAGTTCATCCAAGTCTCTCTTCATTATCATGTTTCAGCGATGGCTGCCGCCGTTCTACTACTTATTTTCTTATAAAAATCCCATCTCCTTCTTTTAACGACTTGTAGCTCGTATATCTAAATATTCATTGTTGTCGTAAACGTGGATTCCAACCATTGTTTGTTACGACACCTCAAAGACTATGCACAATCTACGTTAACAATCCAACTTATAGCCAACAATTTCGTAATGACGTAGTCGGGATCTACTTTCAAGAAACCGTTGAGAGACAAAAGAGAGGGGGGGGGGGAAGGAAGAAAGAGCGAGAAGAAAGACAAAATTGTAACGTCAAAACTGACCGTTACAACGTCACCTCAGTAGGGAAAATTCAGGGCTTATTATTAGTGGAAATACGCTTAACAATTCCTTACTGAGGTGATGTAACAATGTAATGACGTTTCAGCGCCCAGGCCTTATCTTTAGGTGGTGTTGGTACAATGCCATATGACGTAATGACTGCCTGTATTGTTGTTTATTGTTATCGTTGTTAATTATTGTATGTAATTGTTATTAATTTGATCATCAATGCTAGGAAAGTTGTTGATTGTGACGTCCTTGTAGAGAGGATTGTTTATGATTAGGCAGCGTAAAGGCAATACCGCCTAGAGAGAGGTGGTGTTGGTAAAGGGCGGTTCACATTCGGCGATTTCGCGTCGAATTCGCTGTATCTGGCGCATTGGACGCGATTTTGGTTGTCGGAGCCGTTTCACATTCAGTGAATTCGCGGCGGAAAGCGGGAAAGAGCCGATAACGGCGCAGGTTTTCGAATTCTAACCGTGTTGGAATTTTCAGAAGTCGCTCCTAATGCGCAGCCAATCAGCTACGAGTGAGCATCTCTCCAGTCCCAGAATCCTTAGCAACTGTTTCTAACCCACTTCCGCCAGTCAAGTCGGCCATATTGAAATTCGCCGATAGCGTGTTTTCTGTGCACGTGTGCGTTTTCTGTCATTTTTGCTAATAAAAAATATCATATATACACGATGCCGATAAAGCTATGTATATACACGATGTCTAGAAAGCAACAGAGATTGGATGCCGTGTTGCCAAGTCTTACACCGGCGCCTTCACTCGATTAGTGATAAAATTTCACTAGATTTCACTAGGAAGAAATGCTACGAGGCGCATCCAGAAAGTAAGTTTCCCTATTTAAAAAAAAAAAGAACTCACACTTACAGGAACATATTTATTGGCAACAAGTACAGCAATGTTTCAGCTATTTTTCAACATAGCCACCACCAGAATTGAGACACTTGTCGTATCGTGGGATCAACTTTTGTATCCCTCTGTCGAAGAACTCTGCCGCCTGTGAATGGAACCAGCGTGTGACAGACGTCTTCAGCTCTTCGTCGTTGCCAAAACGCTCACCGGAGGACAGGAATTTCTTGAGGTGCAAGAAAACGTGAACATCGGTGCTCAGCTCCGTAATCGTGAAGCGACGGTTCTCCATCACGCGCTACCGCACAAGCTCAACAAGATCATCATTGATGAGGGATGGTCGCCTACTGCGCTCTTCATCATGGACACTTTGACGACCTTCGGAAAACTGCCTACACCAGCGACGCACCATCTGCTTACTCATGATGTTCGGCCCATAGACCTGACAGAGCTGACGATGAATTTCAATTGGCGCAATGCTTTGTGCATTCAAGAACTTTATCACCGACCGAACCTCGCAGGCGGCGGGAGAAGAAATAAGAGCTTCCATTTCGGACCATTGCTATCACGCTACAGGCACGAGGCGGGACCTGTCCGGCTGGCATATGATTGATACGTCATATATCTGTTACGCATGCGCAATTACGTTTACTTTAAAGGGGAAAACATCGGGAAACTTACTTTCTGGATGCGCCTCGTTTCTCACTAAAATTATTAAATCTTTTATTAAATAATATGCAAAATATTATTTAACAACACTAAGATTTACTTTGACTATTTTGACTAACAAGAAGTTTTACATCTTTATGAAATCACACTTTCATCTGAGAAATTTTCACAGTCAAGATTCTCGAAAATCTCATTTAATTTCAACAATGATGATGCAACAAAAATAGTTTCCTGCTCCGTCTGTCTGTTGTCTGAACCTGTCATGCTTTTCCGGAGTTTTCATGTTTTGTTGCTTTGGCAATAGAACCGTATCTTTCCAAGATTTATTAACAATGATCAGGCAATGATAGAACGTTCTTTTGGCTTAGCAATAGAACATTCGTTTCTAAGAATTATTCACAATGAGTAGAAGACGAGACGGGATAGATAGGATATCTCTCTCGAGGGATCAAAGGAGATATACATGTCTCCTTTCAGTTGTCTAACAAACGTTCAAACAGTTGGCGAATATTGTGTATTTGTTGATGTGTATGTAGAATGTTTGTTTGTGTTGTGCTTTTTAATAATGACAACAAGAACAGACACCACTCCGTTGGCAGGAATGACAGCAGAAAATCACAGAGATGGCACCCTTGCGGGGTGGAGTGGTTCGAAGAGGTCGAATTGCTCGAGCGGTTAAGTGCGCGGAGGTTTCAAGGTATGTCAAGATCACCGAGTGTGGAACTTGAACTCAGAAAGAGGACTGTGCAACGGAACGTGGCTGCAGATAGTTGAGCTCAAGACCCATTGCATTCATGCTAAGATGCTCACAGGGAAGCGGCGACGTGACATGTTGTTGCTGTGTATCTATGGCGACAGTAATGACAAGATTCTCCCGTTCCAGATTCGACGCAAGCAGTTTCCCGTGCAGGTTTGCTTCGCTATGGCCATCAACAAGTCTCAGTATCAATCGCTGCATTACTTGGGGTTGTATCTGCTCCGATCTGTGTTCGCCCACGGGCAACTCCACTTGGGACTGTCGCGAGATACGTCGAGACCGAACGTGGAAACTCAGAACAGATACAACTCATCAACGTCGAGACCGAAGATGAAGACGGCGTCTGCACCAAGAACATTGTCTACCGCGAAGTGATCAATGCTTGATCAGTAACTGTATGTCTGCATGTCATTCAACGAAACAGAAAAAAAAGAGAACATGAAAAAATAGGGAACAGTGAATCAAGAATTAAGAAAAAAAATGAAGAATGGATTAAAGTAGGACGTCCGTGATTAACAGAGACAGCATTGGAAATAACAGAATATATAAAAAGCACAGGTTGGGGCGCACACTTGCTTCCCGCTACCCTGTTCACCTGGCCCGTGTACCGGGCCTCTTTAAGTAGTATTAAAAAAATACTTCAAAAAATTACATCTTAGTCATAAAAATAGAAAATCACAATGAAATTCACTAGAAATTTCAGTGTACTAGAATTTCATTAGATGCAAATTTGTTCACTAGATCTAGTGAAAAATTCACTAACTTGGCAACACTGACTGGATGAAAGAATGACTCATCGAACATCCAATCAGAGCGGAGTTGGCCTAGCTGTGGGGGAGGGGGATGGGGAGGAAGCAGGCTGAAAGCAGAGAAGGAAAACCTTCGCCTAGTAGAAGGAAGTTCGCCTCGCTCCCAGCTTCGTTCCCGCTGAATGGGAAACGGCTCCGCATTTTGACACGCGCGGCTTTGTGATGCCTAGAAAACACCTGGATTCGGGAAAACGTTTCACTCCGCGAAGTCGCTGAATGTGAACCGCCCTTAATGCATTGTAAATGCTTTCCTGGGATACACGCAGCCGACTGGGCAGAATTTCAAGGTTTTTTGATTTTTGGTTTTGGAGGCGCGTTTATTTTATTATTTTATTATGTACGTAGTATTTTCGTTTAAAAATTTAATATTAAACGCGTCGCCACAATTTTACTTTTTTTAATTATATTTTTTACTTTTTACTGCACTTCTTAAGGTGAAAGTGTGTGTTTTAAAAGTTTTTATTTTATATTTTTTTATCAATTGACTCCAGGATTCCAATAAAAGTCCAACTCATTTAGGAAATTTTGACGTATAAATTTTAATTTTTACATACCAAAATTATGTTGCGAGTTCAGTCATCAATTTAGCTCCATGCAGACATGAGTCAAAAATAAATTATTCGCACGTGAAAACTCAAAATGTAAAACGTGGATTTCTACCTATGTTGGAATGCGGGGTTCAATTTCAATCAAACATTTTAATTGTAAACCCGAAAGAGAATCTGTCTTTTCTATTTCAAGAAATTTGAGTTCCGTTTGCAAGCCTGCAACTGCTTCTCGACCCCATACGGTGGATCTGGTTTCTCTTCCTCGTCGTCTTCAGTTGCATTCAAGTCATGATTTTCGTTGGAAATGTTTTCGATGATTTCCGAATATTATAAAAATTTTGGACAGCTGACTATCCCCATCTAGTGGCCTCATTCTCGCTATCAAGGAATGTTTCCAAAATAAAAATAAATTACTTCCACGAATGTGCATGGTATTTGTACGAGAGTCACTCCAAAAGTAATGCACAATATTTTTCTTAAAATTTAATTTTTGCAGGTATACACGACTTTTACCGTGCAAATTTACACGCCCTCGTTCCAAGGTAAGGCAGTTGAAAGGGACGGGGATTATGTGGGAAAATGAAATGTTGTTCCTAAAGGATGTATCTATGACCTCCATAAGTTGTAAGGGTGTAGAATAAAAAGTAAATTAAATAATATTTTGTGCATTACTTTTGGAGTGACCCTCGTAATTAAAATGGCGCAATTCGCAGCCACCTGTAGCGAAATCTATCAGACGGAATGGCAACAAATTTGGTAGGAAGGCTAATCCAGACATGGAACAAAGGATTCTGTGAAACATTTCTGTTGTTGCAAATATCGACGACAGGAGGAAACATATCAATATTGTTGTTGCAATATAAAAAGACTTAACAAAGGAGAGACAAATGAATGGCAGATAATATTAAATGGAAATATGATGTTTTATTCAGCCGATCAATCACCCCCCCCCCCCCAAAAAAAAATGCATCCTTTGTACAAAATTCTCGTTTAATTAAAAGTATCCGAATACCCCTCTAATGTTACGTATCCTAATTTACATGTCGACAGAAGTCGCTGCGTAAAATATAAACAAAAATTCAACATATCAAGAAACGGTTCATATGAGTCACCTATCGCACTGCAGCTGCATAGATTTTTTTAGTAGCGTAAAAGTTTCGTGTTCAGACACATTATAGCGACGCCTGTGAATAAGTATCGTCGAGCAAAAAATTTAGGGAAAGACGGGCTTGAATTAAATTCTGTCTAACGTTAAGTAAATGGGCTACGGAAACACATCAGATGTTGAAAACTGCCTACGGGAACGATGCCCTATCCTGAACGAGTAGTTTCGGATGATTTGGTGGCTTTCGTGATGGCCGTGAAGACTCGTGATGACCCGCGCCCTGGAAGAACAGTTTCCGTCTGAACTCCAGAAAACACCGAGAACGTCAGGAAACTTGCCACTGCTGAACGCCGAATCACAATTCGTATGCTTGCGAATGAATTGCGCTGCAACAAGTTGGGATCTTCTTCACGATAATGCCCGGCCACATACCGTCATAAGTGTGAAGCGATTCTGGCCAAACACACCATCACTGAGCTCAAACATCCGTCCTATTCTCCGGATTTGGCCCCTCCAGATTTTTTCCTGTTTCCACAAATGAAAAACGCTGCGGAAGCTACCCGATTTCAAGATGTTTCAGACATTGAGAAAAACGTGACGTCGGAAATCAAGAGGATTCCGTCCGAAGATTTTAAAAGTTGTCTTACAGACTTGTACAAACGCGCTCTATTGAGATTATTGAGACTGAGTGTATTGCGTCCAATGAACTTTACTTTGAATCATACTAAACAGAATTTTCATTTGGACTTCCCGTATGTGAGTACTGTATTTCTATTATTCCGGGTATTTAATTGTCACGCCCTCTAAATAGAAACATGCCTTAATTCAACCGGTTCATTCCTATTATTCAAAGATTCTGGAGTCTGGCCACTGTGCATCAGTGGTTTATGCACAGTGCACGTCCCCATCGCACAACTGATATTTCCGAACTGTTACATGTGTATTTCAGAACGAATCTCATTGCACTGGATTATCCTAAGCATTATATATAAGCACCGATTTGTCCTCATATTACCTAATCTCATTAGATTTTTTTATGAGATCCCGTGAAGGACAGGTCTACAAGAGGAACTGGGCGAGCTGCGAACTAATGCGAGCTGCATTAACTTTTAGCAATTTCAGCAGATGTTTTCAAGAAGGTGGTTATATATTTTGGACTCCAATTGCGCAAAACCATGGACCATTTTGTTTTATAAATGTCAGTTCGTACTTATTTACTTACTTCAAACCCGCTTGTCTGTTAGCGTCACGGGGCGCAGTAGCCCTATGGAGGATCTCCAGCGCTCGCGATCTTCCGCCATCAGGCGCATGTCCTCAATGTAATATTCAAATGACTCGGACCCAGATTTTCCATATCGTCTGCTGGAATTTCATTTCAGCCGCTTGCAACCGCGATGGCACTTTTTCGTTCATTTATCAAGAGTCATGAGCATTAGTGAAAATGGGGACAAAGATTTTCATCCCAGCCTCTTCATACTTGGATGCAAACCGAGCTAGTGCATGTTGAAGATCAGTGCATAAGATCCAAGGAGGTCCATAAAGCAAGCGTAGATCTTTTGCATGCTCCCAGGATTTCTCAAAGATTTACCTAAGAGCGAATATGTGATTCGTTGTGCTTCGCCCAGGTCGGAACTACACTGTTCTCGGCACAGTTTGAATTCGATTATCTCCTGGCTTCTCCTCGCCAGACACTTAGCATTGATTTTACCAAGAATGCTTAGTAAAGAGATGCATCTATCGAAAAATTATTACATCATGTTTGGAGGTCATCTCCAGTATATATTTAATTATTTAGATGTATCGATTGTTGTAGCAATCTCTTTGATCTCTTTTTTAAAGATAGGAGCCATAATACCTGTCTACCATTGCTTAGGGGCCTGGCCGAATAATCAAGCAACTTGACGCACTCGAGTCATCCACAGGATACCTCCTTATCCAAGCTTTTAACATCTTAGACCGGATATCATTATCACCTGCGGCTTAACCGTACATGCTTAGGAGAGTCAGGACAAAGCCGATCAGTGGGGAAAGTCGATCAAGCTAAGCTGGCTACAGAAGAACTTTTTCTAATTATTTTTGGGAGCTACCAACAAGTGGCGAGCGGCACCCAAGCATCACATAACGTTAATGACGGTTTCGTGGACTACGTTGTATAGTCGATAAAAAATTACCAACTGCTGTTAGTGTGACCAAGTGGTAAGACAGTTTTTTTTATCTTCTAAGCTGATCACAAATGTTTCGGTTCATATTGATCAATCTATCAACCTAATAAATGTAATGCTGCTGGTCGTACAAGTACTGATGTTAGGTTTAGTTGTGGTTATTTGTGTGGCTTGCCAGCTATTGTATTTTTTTGAGCTGTCATTTTAGTTACTGCTATCGTATGGGGAAAATCTGATCGATCATACGATGCAATGTTTTCTGATAAAGAGTGTAGAATATAAAAAAGTAACCAGAATATGAGTTCAAAATATGAAAAGAATATGAAAAGTAACCTGTGGATATGAAATCAGCAAAAACAAGACGCCACCGCTTTTCCACAACAAGGTTTATTCACCATGAATACGTATTTCGAGTGCTACGCACTCATTTTTCAACATGAGTCATGTTAAAAATAATAATAATAATACGAAAAAGCGGTGGCGTCTTGTTTTTGCTGAGTGTGAGCGGTGGCGGTGTGAATATTGTTTTTATTCGAAAAAAATACGAATAAGAAAAAATAAGAAACTACGTATTCATGGTGAATAAACCTTGTTGTGGAAAAGCGGTGGCGTTTTGTTTTTGCTGAGTGTAGAATTTAACATAATTAACTAAGGCTACAGATAACACAGTTTTAGCAGAAAATGTTCCAAATTGTGCCAAAGATAGCAACAATCAGCAAGTCGCTGAAGCCGTTCCTCAGGCAGTGAAAACCACAGAAGATTCAATCAGAAAACATTGCATCGGAAAAAAAAATTGCCATAGTCTGCCTTCACCATCCAAATTCCAATCGGAAAAAAAATTGTGGAAGAAAAAATACCAAACAGCCACAATCGTCACGTGCCCTGAACACATTGAACAACTAAGCATAACACAGTCAAAAGGAGTGAGACTGAAAAGGGCACTGACTGGTTAAAAACAAAGCAAATTAAGTTAGCTTCAAATTTAGTACACATTCAAGCAAATTAAATTAGCTACTGAAAATGCAGATAAAGATAGCCAAAACAACCCTGGTTTTTGTGGCGTGACCTTTTACATGCCAAGTTCTTAAAAATTTACATCATAGATAGTGTTCCAAGTGCCTCTCTTGGTTCCATCAATAATGTGTTGGATCTCGTGGCAAATGTTTATTTACATGTGGGAAATATTTGATTAAAAGTGATTTAATAATCCATTATGTGTGAACTGGTCGGCTTTGCTCTGACTCACCCTATTTGTCCGGATACAACACAACTTCCATCTTGGTGGATAGATTTTGGGCCACCCTGTATCTACCAAAATGTGGTGGAAAGTCTTCCTCGGGGAGTAGAAGCTGTAATAAAAGAAAAGGGAGGTACAAGGTGTTGCAGATGACTACAGGGCAGTATAACGGGAAGCCTACCCGCTCGATTGCAGGGGCCGGCTCGGTCGATTGGCAGAATGGAGGGAGATGAAGGTGGCCTGCAGCAGCCAGCAGTTTCCACAGTCGGGGAGGGGGGTGAACGTCAAAACTGTCATGTTTTTGATAAAATTACCCAATTATCATTTGATGTCGAGCATTTTCTAATTTTCGTAAAATTGTAGTTGCAGTGCAAAATAAATGACTCCAGAAACTTTTGATCACATAATACAGGGTGAGTATAAAGTCGTGCACATCAAAGTTTAATGGGCCGTAATACAGTGAACACTCATTGAGTTTCGATTTCCTCCCGGTAAATTGCAGTGCATATTGTTTCGAATTAGAGTCATATACAGGGTGATTCAAATCGTCTGTAAAATAATTTAAGGGGGTATTATAGAAGTCAAGGTAAACACAAAAAGTCCTATGAACATGGATCCGAATTTGAACGATAACTGAGATATGAACAGAAATAAAAATGCCGGCACCAAGATTAACAAGTTAATAACTCAGGTTCTGTAAAGCCTAGAATAATGATATTTGGAGGAATAATAGGGTACCTAAGACTGTGTATACTGTTAAAATCGATCGAATACCAAGGAGAAGTTTCCGAGTTACGCAGTCAAAATTGTATCAAGTGCTGGTTAGTACTCACAAGTGAACACGTGTTATGATATTGAATGAGTAATTCGGAAACTTCTTGTTGGAATTCGTTCAAATTTTAACGGTATACACAGTTTTACGCACCCTGTTATTCCTCCAACTTTCATTAATCTAGGCTTTACAGAACTTGAGTTGTTAACTTGTTGATCTTGTTGGAGGCATTTTTATTGGGAGCTTTAGCATAAAAGCTACTTATAAGAATGCGCCCTTGGTCTGTACGTTTATCCGGCCGTCCGTCCGGCCGTCCGCCGTTTCCACGATAACTTGAAAACGGATTAACTTTTTTAAATTCTGTTTTCAGAAATATGACCTTCAAAGTCTTAGCTCGGCCGTATCAACTTTTCAGAATTTTTCGTGGACCCCGTCAAGTCGAATTCACGTGCTAAAATAATGAGTGTAAAGAATCCAAGATAATGGCACGTCAAATAAAAATCGATTTATCAAGAAGGAATACATTGTTACTTTCTGTTCATCTTTTAAGCATGACTGACATCGGCGCGCGCACGTGAAATCGCTTTGTCGACGCACGATTGCTCAAGGGTTCATAATCTATATTATTAAGTAGCCGAAGAATGGAGCTACGTTTTATAATGTTTTAACCGTGTACCCCTTCATAATTTCTATATTTTTTGAGGTAGAAGGTTGAAATTCGTAATGTAACTTTCTAAGGGCATGCCCATATGTACTATTTAGTTTGGTTTTGATTGGTACACTGGGGTCGGAATTACGGGGGTGGGACTCAGGGAGGGCAACATATCTGTGTGCCATTTAGCTACGTAAAAGCGTGAAATTCAATATCCAGATTCCTCTAGGCAAGATCTACAGTACTAATGCAGTTTAGGGCCTATTGTTCCAGGGGGTCGGATTTGCGGGGGTGGCAGTCACTTGGTCCTTAGAACTATGGCAACATATGGCATGTTATATATCATACGTTCGGAAATGATGAAAAAGGAAAGAAGTTACCAGGTTTTTTACATTTTATACATATTACGTTCGAGAAAATCAATTTTCTTGATTAAAAAACTTGGGGAGAGGTAAAAAGTGCAGATAAAAGGGTAAAAATAGATGACTGCAGGATCTGGTACTTGTCTTACCCTAATCGAGAGGGGGGGGGAGAGGGGTTGGTTTGGTTTATTTGGTATTAACGTCCTTTTCAACTGCTATGGCCATTTCAGGACGGCGTTATAGGGGCCGCAAATTTTGCCTCGCAAGGGTTCTTTAACGTGCAGCCGGCAAACGACTACACGGGACCAACGGCTTTACTTCCCTTCCGAAGGAAGATCGTGATCTCAGGATTTTCCCCCTGAAAAAATCCTCGTTGTCCTCGGCCGGGATCGAACCCGCGTCCTCGGGCATCAGAGGCGATCACGCAACCAGTGAGGGGGGAGGAGGGGATTTATTTCCTTTTAATAAATGTATTTCTGCTTCACTGCTAAAGCTCCTCCTTGGAATGTTTACAAGATTTTATTAGGAGCTTTAGCATAAAAGCTACTTATAAGAATGCGCTCTTGGTCTGTACGTTTATCCGGCCGTCCGGCCGCCGTTTGCACGATAACTTGAAAACGGATTAACTTTTTCAAATTCTGTTTTCAGAAATATGACCATCAAAGTCTTAGCTCACAAAATGGGATTTCTCACTGTAGTCTTCACCTTTCTCAATGCCACCTGCCTGGAAGCAGCAACAAATCAGATGCTTTTTTTAATGGTCCAAAAAGTGGAATTTACATGGTGCCAAATCGGGCAACTAAAAAGGATGTGGCAGGCCGTATCAACTTTTCTGAATTTTTCGTGGACCCCTTCAAGTCGAATTCACGTGCTAAACAGTGAGTGTAATGAATACCAAGATAACGGCATGTCATATAACAATCGATTTATCAAGAAGGAATACATTGTTACTTTCTGTTATCTTTTAAGCATTACTGACATCGGCGCGCGCACGTGAAATCGCTTTGTCGACGCACGATTGCTCAAGTGCTCATAGCACAGAATAATGCTGGGTGCCCACTTAGCGCGACGATAGCGCGATCCTATCGCTTTGAGTCATATGCGCATGCGCAACAAACGCCAGGCGATCAGTTCGCTTCTCGGTGCCCACTTGGCGCGACGGCCGCGTGACTGAATGCGCATGCGCTATCTACGCGATCATTTCGTTTCCCACTTCAAAATTTCGTGCTTCCAAAATCAGAATTGGATATTTCGTGCATACAGAATTGCATATTACTTGATATCTTCAATCAAATTTTCCGTAGCGATATCCGACCATCTCGAAGTAGGTTCTGCCATGATTGCATGTGCCACGTGATTCGAAACTGTTTTCTGATTGGGTGCGATGGAGTCGCGCGATCGAAAAGCTCTGGCATGCAGAGCTTTTCAATCGCCTTAGATGCGCCACAGAATCGCCCTCGTGACGTCACTCTGCGCATGCGTGCTTCACAAAGCGATAGAATCGCGCTATCGTCGCGCTAAGTGGGCACCCAGCATAAGAGAGAAATATTGCTCCGTGCTCATAGTCTAAATTATTAAGTAGCGGAAGAATTGAACAACTTATTGGTTTTATAATGTCAGTCCTTCATAATTTTTACATTTTTTGAGGTAGATAGTTGAAATTCGGAATGTAGCTTCCTATGGGCATGTCCATCTGCACTATTTAGTTTGGTTTAGATTGATACACTGGGGTCGGAATTACGGGAGTGGGATTCAGAGAGGACAACATATCTATGTGCTATTTAGTACGTAAAGGCGTGAAATTCAGTATCTAGATTCCTCTAGGCAAGATCTACATTGCTATAAAGTTTAGGCCCATTTGTTCCATTGGGGTCGGATTTGCGGGG
>JAHWFO010005382.1:1898440-1972301 GCA_023313115.1 Rhysida immarginata | reverse complement strand
AAAAAGTGCAGACAAAGAGGTAAAAATAGAGGTAAAAATAGATGACTTAACCTAACCTAACCTAACCTAACCTAACCTAACCTAACCTAATCTACTCGGGGGGGGGGGGGGGGGGCCGGCGGCGGGATTAATTTCTTTTTAATAAATGTATTAATGTATTTCTGCTTCACTGCTAAAGCTCCTCCTGAAAAAACCAGCTGCTGAAATCTCATAAACGGTTCGTTGTGCGAACCATGTTTATATGAACTTTTGTTTTCATTTCGCTATGGGGAATCACCACCAGAAGTTTGTGACAGGGATTTAGATACACTCTGTGTAGTGACTCTATTTCGAATGTATTTCATCAGTGATCTCGTGCTCAGAGACTTCATTTGAGAAGCGTTTGTTGTTCATGGCGGCGGTATATTGTTTTGCCAGGAACAGGAAATATTCATTCTTTTGAACGAATTTTTCGACCAACGCGTCATTTCTCGGGGATGTGGCCCTCTCGCTCTCCAGGTTTATCACCCCCTGATTTCTTCCTACGGGGTTATCTGAAAAATGTGGTTCATGTGAATAGTCCAAACACGAGTGCTGAGCTGAAAACGAACATCACAACAGCTATTTCTAACATCAATACTGCCATGCTTCGCAGAATCTCACGAAATCTGGTAAAACGAACACGCGAAAAAGAACGTCATTTCCAAGATTTATTGTAACACCTAAAGTTTGTCTGCTAAAAATAAAAGCCAACATTTCAGCTAAACTCTCTGATACTTTACTTTCATTTAAATTCTCAAACTGGTACTTTTACGAGCAGCTAAACTTTGACTGCGCGACTTTAAACTCACCCCGTATATGTGCTATGTGGCTTATAATTCTGTCAGGTTAATTACAAACCTCCTACATTATGCTTAAATTTCCTTAAGTTACTATTCACTTGTGATTAGCTCAACATTTATTGTGGTTTTGATAGTGGCACTAAAAAAGTAGTGTTTTTGTGTAGTGGCACCGTCCTGCTGAAAGCACACTTTAATGAATAAATCGTTTAAATTGATGAACAATTTCTATTTTTTGCCTTTTCTTTAAATCCAATGCTTCTCTCTCCTAAACGGTTGGATCAATTGAAAAAAACACCAACAATAAAAAATTTCTTCAAATTCCATTGCACATTTCAAAGTTGACTTCCATATTCGAAAATGGCTTCGTTTTTTTTTTTTTTGAACATTGAATACACATAAAAAACCCCTCTCATAAAGTACTATAATTCTTTCATTGAAAATACTCTATTAGATTTGTATTTTAGAAGTTGGCTGTTGCTTCACTTTAGGTGAAATACCTTGTATATCCATAGGACTATGAAAGTTCAACATTACGTATATTTTTAATATCTGACTAAAAATTTATTTCAGCTATGCTTTTATTGTTTCAAAGTATTCCAACGGGTTTGAGGTTTATCTAAGTTTACAGCAACTTTCCCATTTTAAAGCGAATAAGCCATTATCTTAATTGAAAATAAAATTATAATTACTTCGTATCTTAAAGGGGAAATGTAAATTATTTATATTTTAAGAGGATTCAAAATGAGAAAAATAAATAAATTTAATAAAGTTGTTAAATAACTCGAAAAATTATTAAACGAAAATTCCAGCTCCAAGCCATTTGAATAATTTGTTTAGAATAAACGGAGGATAAATATTTTATGGGCGCGTGAAAGTTTAATAAGTGCGATAAATGTTGGATTTCAGCTGCGAGACAGAAGTAAATATTGTCTTGGAAGTTATTGAATTATACATCAGGAAAATCAAACACACACGAAGTTACCTTTCTGGTGCATCGAAATTAGTGGCCTCTTCCCACTTGCAGTCTGATTTACAAAATACGACGCCACTCGCCAACACATAACGAAATTTTAGTAAATTCCACGGAAGCAAACATGATACTGTTGTTGCCTTCCAACGAACGGAAACGAAAACAGAACAAAATTTACTAAGACAACAATAACAAGACTTTTCTTTTTTTCTTCTTCTTATTTTTCTTTTCTTCCAGAAAGCGTGAGAGAAAGGGAGTCGCTCGTGTGAGCGTCGGGAAACGGAAAAAGAAAATAAGACAAGATTCTCTTGGCAATGCTTTTGCGCATGCGTAGCTTTAATCTGTTCTAAGCAGTGGGCATGGGGCGGTGGGTGGAAGGGCTGTTTTGTTGACTCAACATCTTCTCGCGTGAAAGCCCGGTGTCCTATCAGCCATGGACAGGGGGCTGCGAAGCAACAAAAGCAGTGACAACACGACACTTCCTTAAACATTGTGAAGGAAGAGAAAAAAAAATGAAGGCCGCCGCCCGCTCTTACCAAAAATCCTGGCGTCGCTTGTCGCCGGTCGTGTGAGAAACAGCGCCGGCTGCCAAATGGCCGTGCAATTCATTTAGAATTCCCTTCAACAAGGAGAACACGTGGGTTTTACGGGGGGGGGGGGGAGGAAGGGCTACCACCAAGTAAGAACGCCTTAAAAACTGTGTAAACTGAGGGGAGGTTTAAGGGAAAGAGGATTTCGTTAAGACGTGATTGCTTGGTGATGGATGCTGTTGTATTAGACAACTCGAAATAATAAACACTTGACTATTCTTTGATGAAGATTATAGAGTTGGAGAGTTCGAAAAGTCATTGACATTTGCGAGAAAAAGCTAGATTAATGGATAGTTACGAGAGTTAAGACCTTTTTTAAAGACGGGAAATTTTTTGTTGGTGGGGGGAGAGGGGGTACTTCGTTTACTGTATTCTAACTTAATCTTCTTCATGAAGGTAAATTCATGAAAAATAATGGATTTTTTTTTAGTGAAACATTTCTGATTTGGTCATAGTAATCAAATGACCCATCTCTTTTAGTTTTAGGATAATCAATTTTTTTTCTCAATTACTATAGCCATTGAAATCTTGAGCAATTTTCAAACAATTACCACTTGTTTATGAGCAAGAGTTTTTTTTTATCTTCAATGACCACCTCGCCAATCCAGATCCAATCAAACCCATCTAATGGCGTAAAACATTGCGGCTCCCCAAAATTTTGTTTGTTTTGAATATTGTAGCCGTTCAAAAAATGCTTTTTCTTGCAACTACGCTAAGCATTTGTTATAGATGCTTCCCCATGTCTCTTTCTCCAAAGTTCATTGTCGATCTAAAACTTTGTCCTCGCAAAGTGACTATAATCCAAATGGTTTGAAATTTCACTCTTTGTGTTTATTAAAAAAAATTAATTTCTTTTCTCGAAAAAAAATATACTGAAATTGAAGAGAGAAAGAAAAGCTTGTTTTTAAAAATCGAAAAATCGAAATTAACAAAAAGTAAAACCTCCGCAGTACTTCACTTAACCGTTGCATAAACGAAGGAAGGACGGAAAACTGTTGAATCTGCTCTAATTTTCTTTCCTTGTGCTTTCTGATTTTTCCTGGTTTCGAACCCACGAACAGCATTTAGAATGGTGACGAAAAATATTATGCCTGAACTCAAGATTCTTTTTATTTCTCGTCAGTTGATAGTTTACAGTTATTGTTGCCACCTCATCAAACGCACACACGGTCAGATAACAGGAATTAGTGGCACCCTGTTTTGGTCTAATGACCGCCTCCGCCCTCCGAAGAAGACTTTCCACCAGTTTTTGGTACTAAGAAGCTCGAATTCCCTCCATTTCTGCCTCAGAGCACTGGTTAGTTCAGCCATGAAAGAAGGACGGCGTGTAGTCAACGTTCCAATTCATCTCACAAGGGTTCAATGGGATTGAGATCGGGACTCTGGGCGGCCAATCCATTTCCTCAACCTCGTTGTCTTGAAACCTTACTTTATGGCAAGGAGCATTGTCATGTTGATACAGAAAAGGCCCATCTCAGAACTGTTCCCACAATGTTGGCAGTGCACAGTTGTCCAAGATGACTCGTTAAGCAATAGCAACGATGGTTCCTTTAACAGAAACAAGCTGGCCCAGTCCGAATCATGTAAAAGAGCATCATACCATGAAGCCACCTCCTCCAAACTTCACTTTGGACACTACACAGTCAGATAGAAAACGTCCTCCAGGCGTCCGCCAAACCCAATTTCATCCATAGGACACGTTTCCACTGTTCCATGCTCCAGTTTCTGCGAGTTTTACACCATCCTAAAGGTATGCCAGTGATGAAGGGCTTGTGAGCAGCAGCACGACCGTGGAAACTCAGGGAATGGACGAATGGTGAATATAACTCGTAATTTCTGAATCCTGTACAATCATTTATATAATTCCTGAATTCTGTAATCATTATGTTTGTATGACCTTCTTTACTTGTTTTCAGGTAGGGAAACAGCCCCCGAAGTCTTACCCTATTTTAGATTCATCCTGTATAGACCAACTTTTACAATCACACAATATTATATACAGGGCGAAAAGGAAATTCTCGAAAAAGTCGAATAACTTTAGAACAAAAGGTGCTAGCCTACAGTAATAAAAATCAAGTTTATCCATAGGCAAGTTTCCACACATGTTTAAATAAAAAAATTCCCAGCGTGCCTTGTGTTACGTAAACTAACTTTTGAGCCATGATAGATAGATAGAGGAAAAAAAATTCTAATTACACTGTTGTAGAGAATCACGGAAAAATTCACTTTGCATAAAGAAAACAAAAGCATAATCACTTGTAAAACAGGGGAGAAAAATCGATGTATGGGACACCTTCTAGACTCCACGCATTGCAATATTCACGTGTAAAACAGCAAATGCACGAAATCGATCTTATTTACTACTGGCCACAATGGAAGATCGAATAAAATTCAACAAAGCAATCTCTATATACTACTCTGATCAACCCCTCCCCCCTTACAGGGATTTTTTCTACCCCGTTTTACGAGTTTTAAGCTTTTGTTATCTTTTTACAATTTTATATAATGGAATTGTTTCCCCATCAATAATGGCTCAAAAGTTAATTTTCGTAACATGCTTTTTTTGCTTAAACTACGGGCACTGGGAATACTTTTATTCAATTGGGCAGGGACAATTTCCTATAGACAGACCTGGCTTTTATGATTCTAGTACCTTTTGTTCTAAAGTTATTCGAGTGTTTTAGGTATATTTTCGAGTAATGTTATGAAATTTCGAAAATATTCTACATCAGCATCATCAAGCCTCGTATTACAAAGTTGTGCCTTCAGTTTATCAGAAAGCTGGTTATCAGCGGGTAAACAAATAAGGGTGGGTGTTGCAATATTATCCAGACAAATTTTGTGATCTCGTACATATAAAACAAAAATCTTCAGTTGATTTCCTTTACGTGTTATATAACAAGAATATAACTCATAAAACGATTTTCAAATATGCTGAAAAGAAGAATATAAATATTTGTTGTTTAATATTACAGTCATATTTTATATACAGCAATGGCGAAAACTGCATGTCAATTTACGTATTCGATTGCAGCGTTCACACGAATCTTTCCAAACACGCGCGAAATAAAAAATGAAATGCTCGCACGTCTATTATTACACCTATTATTAATGTTTCAAGCTATTTCGCCTATGTTCTTTCCACCGCCAGAGCTATTCATCCCTTCTTAATCAAAGTTACCATTCATCCCTTCTTAATCATTGTTGCAAAGCATTGTCGGGAATAATCTTGTAAGCATTCCAAGGAGCTTTACCTGTGACACAGATGTGATTTTAAATTTCAATATTTCACTTTTACTTGCAGTTGGTTTAAATAAACAATAGAAATACCTTTGAATCTATCCACACTCACATCATTTTTAAATATAGGCCTAACTTTAATAAGCCATTTTTAACAATAGGCCTAACTTTAATAATCCATTTTTAACAATAAGCCTAATATTAATTAGCCATTTTTAACAATAGGCCTAACATTAAATAGTCATGTTAACTATAGGCCTGACATTAATTGGCTATTTTTAAATATAGGCCTAACATTAATTAGCCACTTTTAACAATAGGCCTAACATTAATTAGCCATTTTTAACAATAGGCCTAACATTAATTAGCCATTTTTAACTATAGGCCTAATATTATTTAGCTATTTTTAACAATAGGCCTAATATTATTTAGCCATTTTTAACAATAGGCATAACATTATATAGTCTTTTTAACTATAGACCTAACATTAAATAGCCATTTTTAACAATAGGCCTAACATTAATTAGCCATTTTAACAATAGGCCTAACATTATATAGTCATTTTAACAATAGGCCTAATATTATTTAGCCATTTTTAACAATAGCCCTATTATTAAATAGCCATATTTAACAATAGGCCTAACATTATATAGTCATTATAATTTTAAGCCTAAAATTAATTAGCCATTTTTAACAATAGGCCTAACATTAATTAGCCATTTTAACTATAGGCCTAATATTATTTAGCCATTTTTAATAATAGGCCTAACATTAATTAGTCACATTTTACAATAGGCCTAACAGCACTGAATTTTAAAACAAAATGAGCACGTGCTTTGACAAAGCTTCACTATAGGCACGTGCACCAAGCTGCCATCAACAATGCTTAAATGATAAACAAAAAGAAACACTGTATTCATTTATGACTCGTCGGTACGAATCGATTGATATATTACATGCCCTAAGTTCATATTCTTAACATTAGTGCACGTGCCTGAAGGGGCCCACGAGAGCTCATCAAAAGTTGATATATCGCAGTTGAGTTCTTCCTTTTTCACGTTATCGTGCAAACGATGGCCCGCCGGACACATAAAGATATTGATCATGCTTGTATTCTTATATACAGCTTTCTTATATTCTTATATACAGCTTTAGCTAAAGCTCATAATAAGGGCTCATTTTAGTACTTTTGGGGGGTCATTTTCTTGGATGTAGCATTTCGAAATTCGAAAAGAATGTCATTCGTCTTGTGCTCGTCATTTCCGTTCGAATGACATATTACATACCTTATATTGCCAATAAAAAAATTTAATAGGGGGGTTTGGGCCTCAGTAGTCACGTGACTGTTAGACCGATTTCAATCACAAACTAATCAGGTGAGCTCAGGAAGGGCGTCTATCTAAGAGCGAAAGCAGAATTTGAAAAAGTTAAAGTATTCTCGAGTAATCGTCGGATATACAGATGGACAGACTAACAGAGCGAAACCAGTTGATACATTGTGCAAAAGATTGTAAAGTTATCTTTGTAAAAACTGATCTTTCAAAAGCATTTAACTCAGTTGATAGAAATTTTTTAATTCAAAAAAACGTGTAATATCAATATCAATTTAAAGTTAAAGAATATTCTACGTGATTATTTGTCAGAATGAAGCAGTAGAATAAAGTATAAGCCAGTATTTCACATGTAACAACTACTGGAGTCATTCAAAGAGGCTTTTGATCCATCTTACGAGGGACGATCAAAAAGTAATGTCGAGTATTTTTTTTCTGTGAAATCGTGACCGGGGAAAAAATAAACCCATGTACATTTGATAGAACAATTCAATTTTTATTTTTCCACATAATCTCTAAGCCGATTGAGGCAACGATCCCAGCAGTGAACAAGTTTTTCTCGCCCTGTCGATAAACCTCGTCCGGTTGAGTGTGGAACCACTTGCGAACTGCCGATTTCACCTCGTCGTCGTCACGGAAATGTTGACTGGCCAGTGGCTTCTTCAACGGTCCGAAGATATGATAGTCACTGGAGCTAGGTCCGGGCTGTATGGAGGATGAAGCAGTGTTTCCCAGTTCCATCGCTGCAACAGGTCAGTGACCCGTTTCGCTGTGGTGGGACGTGCGTTGTCGTGGTACACACGATGTCCTCCATTGCCAAGATTCCTCAATGTGCCTCTGTAGCGTTCGGAATTGGTATGGGGCGGAAGAAACTCAAGGCAGTATCGGACCACGGCAAACCCAAGAACATGTCAACATGACCTTGCCGGCTGATGGCACATTTTTGAACTTTTTCGTGGTGGGAGATGAGGTGATGAGGTGTGTTTCCAAACCGCCAATTGCATCTTGGTTTCGGGCGTGAAATGGTGGACCCATGATTCATCGCCAGTGATGATTCGATCCAAAGAATCCTGACCCTTGATGTTCGGCCGTCAACTGTCGTGGCACCCATTTGCATGACACTTTGCGAAAGCCCAGCCGCTCGTGAACAATGTCGTACGCCGTCCCAAATGAAATGTTTAACGTTGCAGCAATTTCTGTCACGGTAATCCGCTAGTTCTCCCGTACCTGCGCTTCCACAGCGGCAATGTTGCTGTCAGTCATGGATTCCCGCGGCTGGCCAGAGCGATGTTCGTCCAGCAGGTCCTCTCGTCCTTCTTTAAGGCGTGGTTTCCACATCACCGGAATCACGCCAGAACGGAACCCTAACGGAAAATTTTTATGACGTCACTTCCTTTCCATTCCGTTTTTGATCACCAGAATTTCGATGGAAAGTTTGTTGAGCTGTGTTGAAGAAAAATTTCCATTCCGTTTCGCCACAGAACGGAAAACCAATCTGAAGGCAGCATCGCCATGACGTCATCGCGTCGGCTTCGCTGCTGTCGGTCTGGCGCACAGATATATAGTAAATAGATCGCTAGAACCCGCCTCTTCGATGAAGCCAAGCGCGCCATATTGCTTCACTACAAAGATTATGCAGTACGCGTTCTTATGATCTTATGAAAAAATATTCCCAACTATTTTAAATTATAGCCGCTAGAAATTATGTTTAGATAGGGCTACTCTGCAATTGGACTTAGAGATCAACTTGTAATTTTTGTTTAATATCATGTTATTTAATTTTCAATTAAATTAATTATGTATTTCTTATACCCATCAGTTATTCGTTTTTATTTTTTTTTTTCACCTACAGGATTATTGATAATCTTGTTTTCTTTCACACAGAAGCTGCTTTGCATTCACCTGGACGAGTTTCCGGGGGGGGGGGGGGGACTTCATAAAAGCTTATCACCAATGTGATTTATTAATAAATACCAAAATTTTGATATTAAATTTAAGCGCATTGTTGTAGCACAACGGTATGCTGTATGTGTCCTATTTTTCAGGTACGGGTTCGAATCCCACCCTCGAAATATTTTTTTCTTTTTTCTTTCTGAATTCATTTTAATATGTACGGAAGTCAGTAATCCATTTTGTAATCATAATCTCAATTTTCTAATTTGCTACTATTATTGCTTCATAAAATGAAAAATTGTTACAGTTTATATTTATTTTATTTTATTAAAGACTACAAAAAGAAGTCATAATCCGCATGCCATTATAGTCATTATAGCTTGGCAGTAGATACTTTTCGTTCCGAATGAAATTTGTGCATGGTGAAAGCAGTATTTATGTTTTGTCTGATTATAAGAAAAATACGAGGGTTGGGGCAAAAGTCATGGGCAACTATTTTTTTTCTTGAAGATACCAGTCCGGTTGGAAAATGTGACATATACAGACGAAAGGACAAGTTGTTAACTACATGTGTGGACAATGAATAGCACGGAAATAGCGTAACACACTAATTTATTACGGTATATACAGGGCAATATGGCCTTCACGGTGTAAAAGAATGACAACACAGTACACATAAAGTTGGCATGACAAACCTGGGCCTAAAGACCCTCAAAGTGGTCCCCTGCTACTGTCACCACACGCTGCCAACGATGTGGGAGGCGCTAAATACCATCAGCCTCACGACCGGTCGGAACGAACGTTGCTCATCACTGATTGACACACGTCCTTGCTGAAACTTTCCTACCCACCGTGCTACTGTACGGTATGGTAGGGCATTATTCTCAAGGGCTTCCACTAATTTACTGTGACATTCCATCGCATTTCTCCCTCGGAGAACGGCTATTTTGATGTAAGCGCGCTGCTCAACACGGGTTACTTCCATCTCGCACGACACTCACCAACTGACTGATTTCACAGCCCTCGCTGCGCTACTACCAGCTATCACAGAGCCATCTGTTGTTCTGCATACATACTATGCCTGCAGAACTTCCACACGACACATATACGTTTGTGATCCGTTCACATATCTATAAGAAAAAAAATAGTTGCCATGACTTATGCCCCAGCCCTCGTATATTCCCTAAAGTTTAAAAAAATTATAAAAATAATTAAATGTGGATAAATAAACTCCCTTTAAATGCTCATTTATCACTGTGGATTATATTTTATCAAAATGGTATTTTATTAAGAGCCTGTTCGGATTTCAAAGCCAAACACCTCGAAATTGAGAAGAGATAGTTCATAGCAAAGGCTGCGGTTTGTTGGTCGTCTATTTTATATTTGGAGTTGCAGGGATACCAGTAGAACAGTAAATTGACGGCAGATGGCGATTGGGTTCTAATTTTCCGACGTACTTTTCTGTTAATGTGGAACAGATCACGCCACCAGAATGGAAACGGATCATTCTTACCGGAAAATTTCCGTGTTGATTTTCTGATTCCGGTTTCTGGTGTTGTGGAAACCACGCTTAAAAGCCTTGCATCAACGTTGTACTGTTCGAAGCTGCACGATATCACCTCCGTACACCGACACAATTTCCTTATGGATATCGACTGGTTTCAGTCCTTTTGCACAAAGAAAACGCATAAAACACTCCGCGGCGCTCAAAAGCACTGGACGATGAAATGAGAGCCGCCATCTTGTTTGGACTGTCACGTCGCTACTGCTTGGCGGATGCACACGACACTAACAGGAAGCTTTAACAATGAACCAAACAAACTTTTATATATCGCAATTTTCTCTTAACTGCTGTTATTTTCAAGAAAAAAAATGGACCTATATTGCTGATAACATTTCTGTTTACGTACTTCATGAATGATCTCATGTCATGATTTTGGGATTATCATGGGAGAATATTACGAACTTTAGCAATCACATCAAGGACTTAATGGGAAAACAAAATAAGAAAACAGCTAACTCGGGTCCTATGCAATTACCATTTAAGCTAATCAATCCCGCATACGTTTAACGCCATTACAAACCGCACTGAATGAGCTCGTTAAAATTGCTTTCCGTTTATCTCCATGTTCATCAGGTTTGACTTTTTGTTATTGTAGGAAAATATCTAGTCTAAATTATATTATTGTATACAACAGATTTTGTGAACTTTCCAGAATTATACATAGACATGAACATTCATTCTCTAATGTTATGGGGATCTTTTTATCTAGGGATCTTTATCATGATCACTCAAATTTATGAGCGGGATGTCGATCAAAGTGTCATAACATGAATTCCCTACAATACATTTAAACATTGGAGTGACCTTCAGAATGATTTAAGAAATTCCATCAAATTGTGTATTGCTGATAAATGTACAAATAATGTTTGTTAGCATTTCTTATTCAAATTGAAAGGTTATATTTTTACTCAATTTTGTGGTAATCCATTTATTTTAAAAATTGATTTTATTCTCTCTATTTGTCAATTTATCGTATTTTGGGTGTGTTTTTATGTTGTTCTACATATACAACATGTATTTTAATATTGTTCATTCTGAATGCAAATAAATAATAATTTTTTTCAAATTCAAATTTATTCAAATTAAATCATATTAAAAGTTAATGAAAACATAAAATGTATAAAATATAAAATTACTAAGTACATTTACAAGATACCATCATATCCAAATAACAATAACCAAAATAACTAGTATACATATAAAACAGAAATACTCCATGTTCCGACGCCCCATTAGGGCTTGTATGGAATATTGGGAAACTAAAAACAAAATATATAAATCTCAAAACAATATCAAACTTATATATAAAGCTAAGATATCTTCCTAAAACGTATTATGCATTATAGATTATTAATACATGAATAATAATAATAATAATAATAATAATTTTCAAGTTTATTGCTATTCAGACAGCATCAAGGTGCCATGACAGAACAGTAAGAAATACAAAAAACAAAACAAATGATTGACAAATCTTGCAAATTATAAAAAAGCAAATTAGTGACACCAACAAACATAATAAAATGTATATTGACACACAAAAAAAAGGTAAAATCGATTACAAATTGATTTAAAATAAAAAGTTAAATAAAAAAATAAATAAAAAAGAGCAGTAAAAACACATGGGCAACTATACGGTATTTGGAAGATAATACAGACGGCATTGCATAATAAGATAAATTAAAAAGGATGCAAGATAAAATATGACTAAATACAGTTGATAATAGAAATGGAAACAGAAATGCCAATCATTGAAAAGGAATAATTGACAATTGAATAATTACAATAAAAGTAGAATAAAAACTTCTAAATATTAAAAAAGGTAATTAAAAATATCAAAATCGGAATGGTACAGATTGCATTCATATTGGATCCTATAGATCGTTGAGCATGGGCATGTTTATAAAGTGGCGCTTTGAAAAGGGCAGAAGAATGCCTATTTCGGCGAATAGGAGCATAGAAATGGAGATCTTGTACAGATCTGTTTTGAAAAAGATCTTGTAGAAATGGAGATCTTGTATCTTTTGATAATCTTCCCTAGAAAAGTCATATCTCTTTGTAATCGTATGTCACGTAATGGTGTAACGTGGTTGTCGTGCTTAGGGAACTTTCGCTTGAGATACCGGCGGAAGATAGATTGCACTTTATCGAGAACAATATACACTACATGACATTGAAAATGCAACACCATGAACGAATGGGTAGAGAAATGTGCAAATTGCAGGTTTGACCCAGTTCACAGAGATATATAAATGATGCGAATCACGCAGTTTCCCGCGCATTTTGAAAGCGATATAAGGGAAGGAATTTGCATAATTGGCAATATTTCTGCTATGCTGTCTTGTACAGACATCGTCTTCCATTTTTTTCTAGTTGCTGAGGAAACGTTTAGTTGCAGAGGATGCCAGGAGGTCGTCAACCAAGGCAGTTCCAGCAGACAAACGATTTCACGAGGGATATGGTGATCGGACTCAGACGGGCAGGTTGGTCCTTTCGTCGAATCGCAGCAGACTGCAACCTAGACGCGTCCACGGTGCATCGGCTGTGGCGAAGACGGATGGAACAAAGGAATGTGGCACGTTTGAGAGGTTCCGGTGCGGCGCCAGCGACGTCAGCCCGTGTGGACAGAAGCATTCGCCGCAAAGCTTTGGCGAACCCCCGGGCAACTTCCGTCGACCTCTTGCAGCGTGTTCAGCACACACAAGATACTCCCATATCGTCCAGAATCATTATTCGTCGATTGGTCACCGGCGGCCTGCACTCGTATCGTCCATTAAGAAGACTGGCATTGACCCCACGTCACAGACGCCTTCGTTTGCAGTGGTGTCGAGAAAGAGCCACGTGGACAGTGGAATGGCGCAGAGTGGTGTTCTCAGACGAGTCACGCTTATGTTTCAGCAATGGCAGTCGCCTGTAAGATTTTGGTGCCAACGTGGTAACAGATTCAATCCGGCCGGATCTGTGGAATGGCACACCGCGCGATGACGCGGCATGATGGTTTGGGGCGCAGTCTCCTACAATAGCAAGTCACCTCTAGTCGTAATGATGGCATCTTGACGTCCCAACGATACGTGGATGAGGTGCTGCGGCTGGTGACACTACCCCTCCTTCAGCGAGTGCCCAATGCCATTTACCAGCAGAATAACGCCCGACGCACGCGGCACGCATCAGCCAACATGCCCTGCAAGTAACCCAGATGCTTCCCTGGCAAGCAGTCTCCCCTGATCTCACACCAATCGAACACGTCTGAGACGCGATTGGATGTCTCTTGCATGCACTGCCATCGGCGCGTTCAGAAGACGAATTTTGTTAAATGGTTGACAGGGAATGCACATCCATTCCTCAGGACACAATCCGCACACTGTACCTAGACCTATCGCTGCCTGTATCGCCGCTCATGGTGGTCCTACAACCTACTGATCAGACGGTGTTGTCGCTCAATATATAGGTGTATCATGTTGTAATAAACATCACTTAATGTTCATTGCTGTCTCTGTCTGTTTTTCTGATTTTTATCATTTTCTATGTACGCGTTCATGGTGTGGCATTTTCAATGTCACATAGTGTATTAACAATAATAATAGTGTTCTCTTTTTACTGACGTGTGGCCGAGCGTATCGCGCAAAAAAAATCACCCTAAAACTGGTAAAAGTCGCCTACTGCGTGATACATCTAACAAGGGAAGATAAGGATGCCTTGAATAAAATTTGTGGATGAAACTAGAATGCTTCAAAGAGCATCCACGCTCCTACTTCGTTTATCAAAAATTGGTTACAAACCATACACTTCGAAAATACAGACACAAATACTTGCGCAATATAGGCAATCACCAAATAGAATATAAAGAATTTGATGCAAACGTTTGAAATAATAATTTTTCATTGTACTTGCTTTCAAAATATATCATTTACTTCATGACATAAATACGAATAATAGGTTCCATTTTAAAGTGTAGCAAACCTATGGGATTTCATTTGTCTCTTCTATTATTTTATTTAAATTCTTAATTTAATTGCTAGCAGTTTTATAAAATAGGTTTTATAATTTAGTCTGGTGTTTCCATATATGCTTGAATACTTAAACTAGTTTAATGGTTGAATTTTTGCCAAAAAAAGGTTACTTAAATTCGTTGTAGAAATGACAGGTTTGCTTTGCTTTATCTCATTGAGTAGTTCATATGAAGCATCTTTAACGAAAACGAACATTTAGCTTGACAACAGGTTGGGAAGGGGGACTAGTGGCTGCTTTAGCGTGGAGTGTGTTTTGATGCTTAAATGCCGAGCGTGAAAGTGGAGGGATGGGTCGACATATGTTGGCGAGATTATTTATTAATCGGATTTCCATGTTACATCTGAATGCAATTAAATTCCGTAACAGGATGAAGCACGATTTTCAGAATTAAATTAGAACGCTAAAACCAAAAATACTTAACACTGTTACCAACTAATCTCCACTTTTTGGCTATTAACTTCAGAGGAACTCTCGATGCTGGTAAGCCTTTATTAGTCATTGAATCACTTTTGAAACTGGTTTGTTTCCCTATTCTCCTTGAGGTTTTTGAATTTAAAGTTAAAAGCTATTCGCTAGCTCTCTACGAAGACATTTAGATTTTTGATTGGAGCTTTTTAATTACTAAAATTGTGGTAAATGAATCGAGGTCAACCATCGAGCGGAAATTATCTTTTCGAGGAATTCTATAAAGAGGAGCATTCAAGCAAGCTTTGCAGTGATAACTTTTTTCCTTACAAGAAAACGTGAATGTAGAATGTTTCTGAACAAGAACATCTTTATTTGATTATGCATCCTGATTCAAACATTAGAGTTACATATATATTCCCTTATAGCACTGCAATGTCGACATACATCAAACGGGCTTGTTAATTTAAAATGAAAGTGTGTGGCAATTAGTAAGATTTCTACATAAACATTCAAGTAAAATGAATTAAATGACAGGAATAACGAAGAGGATGATAGCATACAGGGCGAATTCAAAATAGCAGGACAAATTGCGGAGGCTTTGGGGTCCCTGCACCAAATTAAGTAAAAAACGGTCATATAAGCTTAAACAGGTTTACTTGATTTATTCCCTTTCATAGCCCTCGTAATGATTGCGGATATATTCACAGACGTCTATGATATCGTGATATACCCTCTCAACATTTGCACTGTTTTTTTTGCATACACGAGGACTTTGAGGTGTCCCTACGGATATAAGTCCAATAGGACGAGACTGCTGTGCAATTCTTCGAGCATTTACAGTGGCGTGCGTATACTGATCATGATGCCAGCCCACACAATGACCCCACTATCACCGAATGAACTTCATTTGATGAAGTTGCTAAATGTTGACTTAGTCCCTTGCTCTCTCCAGACATAAACATGTCGACAATCGCTTTCCAGGCTGAAGCGGGATTCGTCAGAGAATACGACAAACCTCACAGTGCTTCTGTCCAGGTTGAATGTTCGTTGCAGCATGTCCATCGTACTATCCGAGCATTAAGCAGCCTGTAAACTGTGTGCCTCGAAACACATGTCTCCGTAGACGCAGCTAACTCCTTAGCCATACCCCCTGAGGGACTGCCTAAACCATTGTCTGGCATTTAGGGCGAGAAACCAGTACTCCCAGAATATGTACAACGTAGACGACCACTTATGAAACGATGTTGGCTTTTTCCTTTTTGAAGTGGAGATAATACTTCTTGAGCTTGCGAACTTCCAGTTGAGACTGGGCTGCCTCAAAACGTCCAAGAAATCTTCCTCTTGTCACATCACCTAAATGAACACGACAGACCATAATTTATACGTGAAATTCCTTCAGTAACTAAACGTATGTGAAACCACAGATTTATAATAACGGCGAAATAACGGAACATGACAACACATTACCCATGCAAGGGGTGTCATGGCCAACAAAACAAGAAATGTTGCTACGCCCTTTGTAAAAAGTGTGTCAACTACATTTTTGTTTGCGTTATGCTAATAAAATCTATCTTATCTCACTGCAAAGTTTCATGTCATTTCGCGAACAGTCCAATATTGTAAATCCCCCTTCCCAGTTAATGTATGCCAAGTGCTCTGCTAGTTGAAAATAAAAATGAATTTGGTTGCCTATGAAATGAGAATTATTTTATTTACCTGGGAATTTTATTTATTACATACAGTACTTCACTTTCAATCTTTTTGTTATTTGCAAAACGTTGGCCGCCAAGATGGTTTTTGATCGGACTAAAGAGATGGAAATCGATCAGAAAGAAGCAAATGAAGTGGAGGTTGAAAGTGAAGTGCATAACCGGCTCAGCCAACAAAGCCTAGTTTCTATTGAGAAAGTATGGAAGGACTAGAACATCAAAGGGACAAAAAACATTAACAACAGCGGGAATTCTGTTGAGAAATAAGAAGATAATAACTAGCATATCTAGCTGTGTTTCACATTCCTATCCCACTTACAAGGGAAGTAGACGAACCTGTGTCTCACAAATTAACTACTCATCTGAAGTTACTATTGATGCTTGCAAAATAAGAAAATGCGAAATTTTGTTTCTTTCAAAATAAACCGCGAAAATGAAAAAAAAACTTGAGACACATAGTCACACAAAGACTGCATTGTTAAAGCCATACTTAAAAAGGTGTGTGTGTGTGCATTAATGCACTTCACGTGAAAGCAATGGAAGTAACAGCAGACAACAATTGAAAAGATTCTCAAGTTTCTAAACAAACTTAGTTAATTTTAATAACTTATTTTTAAAAAATAATTGCCTTCCAGCAAAAAAAAATCTGTATAGTAATTAATAACTATTTCCTTATTTTATTATTTCATTTTATTAATTAATTTGGTAATCCTCATAAATTTTCCAGGGCTGGCATCATGTGAAACGAGAGCAAGGCTGTCGAGTGATACGTTGCGTTGGTGAGGGGGTATGTATCGCAGTGCCGTATAATTTTAAATAAAAATTGTATTCATGGATGCTTACCTCATCTTATAAATTATTTGAGACGAATAATTGTACAGCAAAATTAAGGTCTTGTGCTTAATAACAGTGCTCTAACTGGAATTCTTTGGCGACCGTCATTAACGATATTGCTTCCCCTCTTACCTCTATGTTTTTTGACTTTCACTTCCGCCGCCGCACAACGCCATCGCTTCCAAGATATGCTTGCGTTCAAACAAAAGAGTTCTCTCGTACACCTTCTTGTGCTTCCCTTGTAAATTATATTTTTAATTACCATTTGTGCCTTACTAATTTCCCTTCGTAAGTATACGCGCACATCCGTCCAATCGACGCCTAAGATGGTTGCTGACGTGTATTCCCCACGAAGTGGTGAATAGATGCAAAACGTGTGTGCGTTTATTTATTATTGATCGATATCGAATATATACATATTTTTGTTTATTTATTCCTCAAGTGGAGTAATTTACAAATAAAATAATTTTCATTTCATAGACCAACAATTTATTTTTATTTTCATTGAACAACAATAGTTCATTGTGTGCGAGTTCATAACAAGAACTGATCCTACGGACGCGCATTACGTGCTACCAGTCGTTT
Organism: Rhysida immarginata; assembly: GCA_023313115.1. Lineage (NCBI taxonomy): Eukaryota > Metazoa > Arthropoda > Chilopoda > Scolopendromorpha > Scolopendridae > Rhysida > Rhysida immarginata. The sequence goes on along the minus strand of JAHWFO010005382.1, from coordinate 1,954,345 downwards.
TACAAATGGCCGCCGCTATCACATCCTCTATAGTCCGTCTATTATAACTTGGCACATGACCTTGACTGAGAAATTAATGTCAGTTCAAATTCAGCCAATCACGTTAGTCCCAAGCCTCCAAATACCAGCACCTGTTTTTAACAAGTAGTTAATTAGGTCAAAGCAGGAATAGATGAGGAATCAAAGCCTAAATGGATTAAGATTTCCAGGAGTCATGTGTCAAGTTATAATAGACGGACTCTACAGAGGATGAACAACGAGCTGTTAGAACAACATTTCTTTTCGCAAAAGGTAAGAGACCCGCTGAAAATCATGGGGAAATGCTAGAAGTTTACGGTGCCGACTATCTGGACTATTCCAATGTGTGCAATTGGTGTAAATATTTCTGGAAGGAAGAGTTAACCTTGCCGATAAAGCGTTCTGGCAACTCCTCCTATAAAGAAAGCCTCCGCACTGAAACGTCATGCATTGTTACACCATCATACTTCGTCCATTGTTAACCGCATTTCTACCAATAATAAGCTCTAAATTGGTCGACTTATAATGATGTAACAATGTATGATGTTTCAGTGCCGAGGCTTTCTTTATAGGAGGCGTTGGTTCTGGGCGGCAACACCAACCATTATCGTGAACATTAACAATACAAATTGTGTTACGCAATCAGAGAAAACGTCACATTTCCTTAAAAGAAGTGAGTGAAACGTTTCACATAGATCTGCATGGGATATGATGCACGAGAAGTTTGGATACCGCAAAATCTGTTCGTGTTGGATTCCAAAAAGCCTGACACCGGCAACAGAATGGCTAAATCGTCAAAGTGGCCACGTGGAAAAGTAAATAAAAAGACGTAGTTTCAGCTGCGTTTTGTAATTTCCTTTGATAAAAATAAATGGCGTTACCTTCCGATATCTCCTCGTAATAACATGAATTATTAAAAAATTTAATTGACTAAAACCCTATTGTAGTGAAAAATAATAATTATTCAATGAAATTATTAAAGTTTATCCTGAAAACTTAATATGTAAATACTAAAGAATAATTTATTGTATAACCTCAATATTTAATAAGAATGAAAATATTAACAATGGTTGATTTGGCTGCAGAGAAACTTTAAATCTTAAAAAATTCTATAAAATCTCCGAAATATGTAATTTTTTTAAAAAACTAAATCAAAATAATTTTTTTAATAAGCCTATATTAAAATATATTTCTTTTAAAAATATAAAATCTTAAAACTGTCTCTTTAAAAGTCCTTGTAATACTTTTTTGATTTACAGAAATTTTTTTTAGCTGAAACCAAAATAAGTTTTGTTAATCATTAATTTTATGTTATTAATTCTATGATTGTTAAATTATTAACGATTAAGGAAAGCCAATGCTCTGAAATAATATCGCTTTATTTGCGTTTGATGATGAACATTGAATATGATTACAGTATTTTAGCATTTTTTTGCAGTTTGAATTAACATAATCGAGATGTATTCGACACAATAATCGTGAAATTAATTTTGAGTTTTTCCTATTTCTCGTTTACGTCACAATGAACATGAAATGTTCTTCTTCGCCTTTTTTGAGTCCTTTTGCTTTTTTGGGAATTGGAATTTTAAGACATTTTATCTTTTATACACCAAGTGCGAATTGTTTTACTTCCATGACATTCTGGTTTTCGTTAGGAATGTTACAAAGTTGTGTCCAGTTATTTTTAATAGGATCGTACTGATATAGGTAATAATCGTCGCCCACGATGTAAATATAAGGGAGACGAAAGAGGGACGATGAATGGCCGTGCCACACGTACTGTATACGTTTCGGTCCGTCGGAGGTCTTCGTCTCTGTCCACTTGGAGGAGCCGGGATGGTATTTGTAAAACTTTTTCTTCGTAAATTTAGGCATAAATTTGGTTTTCTCGTCTTCATCTTGGCGGGCATCATCCGGATCGAATTTTGTAAGAACTTTGTCGTCATCTTTGGAAGTATTTCTTCGTTTACAACAGAATATACAGTCCGGATCTAGCTGAATTTCTACTATGATGAAGAAGAGGCATCCTAGGCAAACAGTGATATACATGCGTACATTTCCAGTAGGTACTGTCTGGGGTATTTCAAAATTGTGCCACGTATCAGTGGTTAGGTCGTAACGTTTGCAGGTTCTGATACCTGCTTCAAAGTTGCTCTCGATCGTGTAGAGATTGTTCTGGAAGGCCACGATGTCTTCCACGTTGGTCGGCGATGTGTACTTGATGATTCTAGAGAAACTATTCGAGGCAATATCGTAGATGTAAATTTTATTCCTCCAACACTGATATTGTTTGTCATAGCTGCCTTTCAAGAAGAAGATATTGCCGTTGTAAACGGCACATCGGTTGGTGGTCTCGCTTTGTATCTTGGTACAAAAATCGATCGACGAACCGTCTTCTTTATTGCAGCTATACAAACAGTCAAGTTGAGTAGTGGATGACCGATCTATCGAAACAAAATAGAGCTTTTTGTCTACAAAACTGAATGTTACTATTTCATTGAAGATGTTAGAAATTTTCTGCTTTTCAGACCAGCTTTTGCTGATAAACGAGTACTGTTGCAGGGAATCTTTCGAGAACACGTAAAATTTCAGATGCTTTAAGCTAAACGACAATATTAATGCATCTATGACACGGGGAGAAAATTTCGGCAGGGTTTTGTATTTAAGAAAATATTCGATTTGGTCTTCGGTTAAGGCACTTGTATCCACCATAGAGATTAGCTCCGGGTATATATCGTCTCGTACTGTTATGTTATCCCCAGCCCACTGAGATAAACAAGCCATGAGTGCTTCCAGTTCGTGTATAGTTTGGATGCGAAGGTGCTTGAGAAGGAACTTGAGTTCTTTCAAAGTCATGTAGTTCACAGTAGTCCGTTTGAGCTGGAGAAAATGGTTAGCAGCAAATCGCATCACAGTCTCTAGAAAGACGTCGTTGCTGTAATATTTTGCTAAATTCCAAAACTGTAAGAAGTTTTTTTCCGTAATAATTTCAAACAGCCTTTGTTCACATTGTTTAAACAGATCGTCTTTCTGATGCAGATCGGCGCTCGAAAGCCGATGAAGCACGACTTGTTCGTCGGATTTCATAGAAGGCAACTGCTTTGCCAGCAAATAGTAAACGACAGACTGGGCGGCGACGGCGTCTACCCCGTGCAATTTCACTTGTTCCGTCAAGAACTTCTTGGTCGTAGAACCCAGTCTGGTGGGGATTTTAGTCTTACCTTCAGTCTGGAGACGACCGTTCACAATCAGGCTTCTTTCTTCTGGTTTCTCCGAGTTTTGTGGAAGATCGATGTGGATGTCGATCTGGACGTCTGCCTCCTCACTTTCTTCCTGCGAGTGAAGAGGCATTAATAAGTTTCTCATTTCACATTCAAATTCGCTGTCGTCCTCTAACCTTTCAGCCTCGCACCAGTTGTCGGGAGAATAAACGTAATTCCTGAAATCATTTACTGCTCTCAAACCATGGCTAACTAATTGCTTAATGGGGACACACAAATAATTACGAATATCCATTGTTCTGAGAAATAAAGACACTACAAACTAGATTAGATCCAAGTAATACGCTTGAAATTTTAAAAGAGATGTTATGCCTGATTTTGTTGATGAATATTTCGTGGTTGTGTTCGGCACGTTTTAACACCGATTGTTGAAAAAAACATTTAATTTTCTTCATTGTTAACATTTTATCAATTTGGCTTGTAGAAGCTGATATTTGCGACAATCACAGAATTTTTTCAATAGGATATAATCAGACTTTTATTAACATTTTTAAATTCAATAAATTAGACTAATAAATTCGTCGGGTTCTTTCATTATCACAAAGTATTTATTATTATGTGCTGATTAAACTTATCGCATGAAATTTGGATATGATGCTACCATAGCCTTAAATACATTGAGAAAAAAAATTAGCTTGAAATTTTTTCTACTTGATGAAAAAATACAAGGGGAAATCAGTAAGTAAGCTTACAAATGGTGATTTAAAAAATACTAATTGGGATAGGAATCTGAAACACAGCTGGATTTGCACGTTATTATCTTCTTATTTCTCAACATAATTCCTGATGTTGTTGATGCATTTGTCCTATCGACTTAGTAGTCTTTCGATCCTTCTCGTTAGAAAACTGGGCTTTGCTGCCTGAGCCAGTTTTGCACTTCATTTTCAACCTCTTCGTCATTTGCTTTTTTTCAGAGCGACTTTCACTCCTCTGGTACTCTCAAAAACCATCTTGGCGACTAGCTTTGTGCATATGACGAGGCAGGTTCAAAGTGAAGTGCAAAACTGGTCTCTGCTGCCTGACCCCGTTTCACTTACTTAAAATCACCATTTGTAACTTACTTACTGACTGCCCCTTGTATGTTCCCAAAATGGAAACGTTGGCATGCTTGTGGGTGATTTGTTAGTTCATTTCATGATAACTGTTTGAAGTTTTACATTCAGTTAATTTTAATCCCATTGCAATGACATCAAATTAAAACAATGGTAACATTATTTATATCTGCAAACAAAAAGTAAGGAAAGTATTTCAATAAGCAAATATTTCATATTTATGGCATTTATGATCACTTCATGTGATAAGCAGCTGAACATAAGTACACCGAACAAAAGTCACTTTGAGAGTTCTACGACGATTCTATGTAAAATAGCTTGAATATACAAATGGATGCGCATGAGCACACTCCATTGCGAGATAGTAGTAGCTATGCAACATACGAGCATTGTCAACAGCAATTGGTTGCAAAAAATGGATCATAGAATTAGTTATCTTTGCCGGAGTATTAGAACGCACACTCGTACGTGAGTGCAAGAAATGGTCCACAGTCACATAGAGTGGCAACAACCGTCGAAATTGTGGTTGGAAATCAGTGGTGACTGAACGGGACCAGAAACGAATATCGTGCCGGTCAGGGCCGACTGTTTTCAAACTGCATGAAGTCAATAATGGTCCGCATAGGCAAGTTTGTGAAAGAACCTTAAGGAGGCAACTGCATAAAATGGATATCTGAACTGGTGATCTTACAAGCATCCGATGCTCACTCTAGCTTACAAGAAGATTCGTGTGCAGTGGTTCACGCGATATCAGAACTGAACTGTAGACGACTGGAAACTCGTCATTTGGTCAGATGAATCAGAGTTTTATCTTTATTCGAATGACGCTCGACGTCCTGTGTATAAAAGAAGCAACAAAGCCTTTCACTCTGATTGTGTCCAATGTGTGATGAGGGTGGATAATGGATCTGGACTCTATGGGCAAGTTTTCCGTACAATGAACAGAGGTCTCTCATTGAAATTAGCGCCAGGTTTAACTAGCATCATTATCGTGAGATTCTGGATGGACAACTGCAGCTTTTTGTGGATCATGTCGAGGATGTCTATGACGGGGACGATGTCTACTATTAAGATGATAACTGCAGGGTTCACAGGGTTAGATCCAAATAGGAGTGGTTCGACGAGCATGATCAGACCGTGCAGATATAAATCCAATAGAGAATTTGTGGGACCCACCTGGAGCATCGTGCTAAGCTGAAGAATCGCCATCCAACTAACAGCGTCGACCTGCGGGATAAATTATAAGCAGGATGGTTGTAGATAAGGACCATCTAAAGATACTCATACGTACACTTAATGCCCAAGCGCATTAAAGCTGTAATTAAAGCGAAGGGATGTGTAACGCACTATTACCAAAAGGTGACTAAATATTTGTCGGTGTGCTTATCTTATGTAGCCCCTCTTATACTGAGCATTGTAAACGCATATTTTTGGTACATCACGCGCGGAAAGCGATCCTGGCAGCCCACTGTTTCATTTGAAAGGTGAGTTGCTCATCTATTACGTGTCGGTCGGCCAGCAAACATCTTTAAAGTTGACGTTCATTTTTCGCATCAAAAGTGTGGTACTCCGGAGTTTCCAAGCCGTTTATTCGCAATGGTGCAGATTGTCCAATCATAGTATTTTTAATCACAGTTCAAAAAGTGCATAGTTCACAAATTCTACCGCCATTGGCCCGAAAGCTAATGATCTGATAACCGCTCATTTTATCTATGACAGGGAAAATAAAATTGCACGAAAGCCGAGCTTTCAGTGCCACACTCACCCAATAAGTATTCTGAGCTAGAAAAGAAGCCAGATGACCCTTATGAAGTCACCCAGTGCATAAAAGGAAATCTTAACATAGCAAGAAGATCCCGCATTGCTGATTGATGAGAGGATGAGGAGGAGCTAGGAGATCTAAAAACGCGTCACAGTAACTATGAACTAAAATCGAAATGCCCATGCGTTGGTTTTACCGATTCAGGTGTTGGGAAAGAATTTTGAAGTGACAATCCAAATGAATTTAACATCCCGCTAAAATTGCAGGTATCTAAATTATTAACACTAATATCGAATCACCTCCCAAGAAAATCTTATTCTTATATTTTATAATTTTGTCTCAGCGTGTCGGTCCAATTCATCATAAGAAATAAACCGCTTCTGTTTGGATATACTAAAGCAAAAGGATTTCTAGATCGGTGCCTAAAGCAAAAGGATTTCTTTATTCATAGGGAGCTTATTATTTAATACGATAAATTGAAAACGAGTTAACTTTTTCACATCCTGTTTTCACAGAACAGTTGTCAACCAATCCATAAATATGGGACAGAACACGAACAAGTTCGAAGGTGAGATAGCCGAATAGGTACAATAGCACGTGTTCTAATGGTATCATTATGATACCCCCTTAAAACGTTCAAAGCTAAGTTATGGCATGTAATATATCAAACAACCCGTAACGATATGCCATGAATGAATATAGCGAGAAAATAATGACAGTGTGAATTGGTTTAGTAATACGTGTCCTAATGAAACCATATGGTACCGTTGGAACTTTCAGTGATAAGATATGTCATGTAATATATCAAACAACTCGTAACGATGTGTACTGTATACAAATATCAAAATATTAATGTTATTGGAATTGGTTTAATAGTACGTGTCCTAATGGTACCATATGGTACTGTTGGAACTTTCAATGCTAAGAATGGCATGTAATATATCAACCAACTCCTTACGAGCTGTTAGACATACTGTTATCCTTATTTATTGGTATCAAGAGCATATTGCTGTTAGGCTTAACATTATCCATAGTTAATTACTGTGAGACATATTGTTAATTGCTAGTAGCTAATCTCTCGCTTCGGGGGCTTTCACTGAACACAACGTCTGTAAGTTAAGCTACATCAGCCACGGCTAGTCAGTGGATGGGCGACCATCAATGATAGACAATCTTCACCCCCCCCTCCCCCTGGCTGCTGCGACCATCATATAGCAGTCGTGAATCCAGGTCCATCCAGGGACCCAACTCGTCAGCTTCTGGCCATACAGGCTCTGGATGGACGTATTGGATCTCAATTCATAAATAAATAAAATAAATAAAAAAAATAAAAAAACAGTAGATAATTATGTAGAAACACTTTAGTAATAGAATATGAAGAAATAATAGAAGCTTACACGGAACGGTTCAGAAATTGAGGCTCACTTCGTTTAATATTATTAGGAAAACCTACAGATTAAAGAACTTTTATTTGTTCAAATGTATAAAGAATAACTACACTCTTCATTTAAACTTTCAGTTCTTCAGGTATATTCGTTTAAATTTTCTTTTCACGTAACTTACACAATTCAGTTTTCATATTTATATATTTTCTCTAAAGTGTTTTAAAATGTAGGTTAATTCTAGGTATCCATGTATGATGTCTCGCTGCTATAACAAGAAAATGCGCTCCTTTTATCCGCTTTGGCGGTAAAATCATTCTTGTTTTAATTGGCTACGCCTACTGAAGACAAAGTAGGAGATGGTGATTATAATGCGGGTCGACTGTATAGAAAACTATTCAGACACTATTGATAAATTTGATTTTTAATCGTACGGATATATAAATTACACCGTTGGAAAGATAAATGTAACTTACGTTTTTTATTTAGTTTTCTGATGAACGCATGTGCATTTGGAATCTGCACCTGACGATGACGACTGCCTAATGGCCTAACTATCTTGTTTCATGTAATTTTATTGAATTAGACATCGTTTCAGTTCTTTTTTCGCGATGTTTGTTTCTGCTTACTAGTATTATAAAATGTTATAATATTTACTAGAAATTTAGAAGAAACGCGAATGAAGTGGTCTGTTTTTACAGTTGTTGCTCCAGTGGTGCGGGGAAATTACTCTTAAATGTCATCAGAGATAGCGCCTTAATTATTATTGCGCCTACGAGTTGGTTGTTCATTTTATGTCGTCGGTGGCTTGTATTAAGGGTAGGAGGGGGGTGTTTCTAAGTTTGGGTGTTGCTGGCGTCTTCCATTCATCTCTCACGCGCTTTGTTTTGTTGATGTATTTCTTTTCTCTTCGCCGGAGTCATTTAGTGCGCGATTTTCACGCGGTCCGAGTTTATCAGCTTAGGAAAACGGGGCGAGGCCGTCGCCGTGTTTCACTCGCCTGCGGTCAGCCGGACACGGCAGGGTCCCTGATTAAAGCCGCCGTTGACGTTCGCTCCCGAAGTGCATCGCACACTCCATTTATGATGCAAATATGATGACTGGAGGCGCCACCGAACCCACTACCCCTTGCTCACAACCCCCTCCCCCATCTCCTCTTCCCGCTTGTTGCCGAGCGGCGAATAGAGAGATGGTTCCGATAGCTATCGCTTCCACCACTGCTCGTAGTCATAAAAGAGGGCAAACTATCAGTCATATTACGAGGCTCACATGGTGCTCATGCGTAATAAGGGGGTCGCCTTCATCAAGGAGCCGTTGCCACTGCTCATGCGCGATACACGCACGCCAAGAACGTTTCCGGGTGCGAAGATGATACTACCTCCTTTTATTCGTGCCTTCGTAATTCAAGTGAAATGAGTGGAAAAGTGCAAACTATTCGCTTTTAAAAGTACTCGTAGATGGCGATGGTGAAAGTGGAGGTTGCGCTTTTGAAACTTTTTTTTTCTCTTCCTCTCTCTCTGTCTCTCTAACTGTGTGCATGTGTTCTTCCTTCTTGCCATGCGCTGCGTTCCCTTCTCACTCCAACGCTTTCAAATAATCAGCAACTGTTTTGCATACGGTTTAAATTAAAACGCCTCCGGCAATGTATAATTTAGTCATATTTCATTCGACCCATTAATAATAAATATGGGAGACTAAGAGGAATTTGAGAACATAAAAAAGGGGCTTCTTCTTAATTTATTATCATAATATTTACATTTAATGACCCGCACTTAATGTCCTTAAATACGTTATCAATACTCAAACATGAATTGGCTCAGTTCACCCAATCATCATTATCAGCGTCGTCGTCGTTGTCGTCATTATTTTCTTCAAAACAAAAACGGTTATAAATTAAAAAATCCTTAAATTTACTGGAAATAATTTTTTGCCCTTTACTCTAAATACAGCAATTCAACCATTTCATTATATTCGATCAGTTATAAAACATACGGCTATTTTATTGAATCCCATGGAATTACTTGCACTGGCCAATGAATATCTGTTTAATATTTTATTGGATTATTATCCCTATGGCTAGAATTACGGCATATATGCTAATTGTTATAGAATCGATTACGTGTTGAAGCACTTGAAATTTAACGGAAAGTCAGGCTTCACCAAACATTAATTTAGTTCTCTGGGCAGATTTGTTGGAAGAGAATTTTTCTATCAGAAATTCCGTTCCAACATGTACCAAAGATACTCTATGGAATGAAATCTAAGATCTAAGATGGCCAGGGTAAATGACAAACGCCATCTTAACGCTCGCTGAGTCACTGCTGAACCGACCGTGCGCGATGAACAGTAGCATTGTTGTCCATAAAGAAGTTGTCACATACTCGATAAAAATACAGCATTGCAAGACGAATTTGATCGACAATAATGTTCAGTGATTACGTGGAACGCACTCGATCTCCCATGAATATCAGGGGACCAGTTCCATACAATGACACCACAACCAGAACCTGGAGATGTATTAATAAGGCATTGTTTCATGGGGCGCCCCGCCAAACCTTATGTCTACCATGGATATAACACAACGTATATCATGATTCGTCAGACCAAATACCTTCTTACAGTCTTATTATACATCAAACACCCTGTTCAACGTTGTCAAATGGAATTTCAATAGCAACCTCAGTGAAACCGCAAAGTGGTAGACAGAGATCGTTGAGTGCAATGTCTACTTCAAGTGCAGAAGCCACTTCAAGTACTACCAATATCATTTGCCGGGATGTTAGGACCCTAGGTTTCCATGGGCGTGGAGATACTTATAAGTCCCACACAAGCAGAGTTAATGCGAAGCGAGGTTCCGCGACGTTTGCAGTGGTGAATAGCAAGGGAAAAACGTCTTATGGAGCGACGAATATCGGCACACTTTGGTAATCAGAAGATCGAGATTGTGTCTGCTGGAGCCTGAAGAGCGTGATGGCCACTGTGAAGTTCAGAGGAGGCACGTGTTATTGTATGGGGCTTATTTTCATGATATTATTGAGCCGACTAGTTCTAGCAGCAGGAATATAACGTATGTAATTTATCTAGGTATTTGGCACAATTCTGCACTGGCGACATTGTGGCAACAATTTAAGATTGGACTATTTCTGTACAACATGACACTGCTTCTTGTCCGTTGTCTTACTTGGCAACATACTTTATTCATCCTCAATAAGGTTGATAAGATTTTTCAAAGTGATCCCCATTATCCAGTCGATGCACATATTCCGGCGTTTCTTCAAATCTTTAAAGACATACGAGAAGCCAATATTTAGACTCGCCTCCACAGTCTTCACATCTGCTTCTGATAATGAAAAATGCCACCCAAGTAGACATTTCTTCAGACTGATATAAAACCTCACACAAGGCTAAGGTTCTGGCCTATAGGAAGGTACTCGCAAGATATTTGCAATGTTTGGCCGTGGCGTTTTTGCATGTTGAGGCATTCCTGTTTCACGGAAATGCGTCCTTTTGTGTTGATATGGCCCTGCAGAAGTTCCCATATGTCACAGTGGAGGTGATTCTAAAATAGAGGGATATACTGCGGGTTTCCTATATGAAAACTAAAAAAAAAACAAATAAACATATGGATGTGTGTTTGGTGGATGTAGCATATCCACATTTTTACTAGTCATTCCATACAGGAGGGCTTTGAGGGAATACAGAGGGAATACAGATAGTATTCCAGTGGAATGAGAGCGGACGACCGTGCAGGCCAAGGAATTGGTCCACCCCTATCTAACCGTTGGTCGTGGTAGATATTAGTGAGGGCCTACCGAACATCATGCATAGACCACATTTTTGCTCTAATACCCAGGGTACTTTCTCGAGATACTTGAAAACGTGTTGATGATGAACGGTGTATTGGTAGAAGGTATAGTCCGATCAGTGCATACAATACTAACCCACACAGCTGCTGCTGCTGTAGAGCCATCACTGTGACGCGTGGATTTTCCATGGTTCACATATGTTGATTGTGGAAATTAATGACACCTCGTAGTGTGGCTTTGTGTCTTTGTACTGGAGTAACTTACCAACTAAGCACTTCTGATCATATGTTTATACATGTATGACTTTTTATTACTTGTTTGTATATGGGGAACCAGCCTCCGCAGTTTGTTCCTATTTTAGATTCATCCTTTATTATCTTCCAGTTACTTCCAGTTACTGTTGTATGCACAAACTTTCAACGTAGCGTATTGTATATTATCCGCTGGTTGCTGCATGCAGAAATGAGCAGTCTCTCTCAAAGAGCACAACATTGATAACTTAATGTAGCATATACATGTGGTTTTCGATGTTTCAGTGGGTCATTCCATGTCAAATGGATAATGGTCCCCACTTGACCGTCTCCAGTTTAATCGAATTTAATACAAAGCTTTTGAAACTAATAATTGCAAAATTTTAGCTTCCAGGACTTAATTCCTGAGGAACTGGGGCCCCTTAAAAAGAGTCGCGACAGCTTTACGAAACAAGTTGCCAGGTTTAGCTAAAACCTGTAAGAAAAGTAGTAGAGTCAAGGCCCTAAAATATTGGGTGCTTGCAAAACTTTTTGTTGTTAACACATTCCAACATTTTTGTTAGTTTAGATTCATTAGTTTTTGTGTAGAATGGATGTAAATTCTTGACAAAATTCGGTCGTAAAAAATTGTCTGAATTTTAGGTTGGCATAAATCGTAATAAAGATTTTTGCTTCGTAGTTCTACAGAAAAACTAGTTGTTGTTGATAGTTTACAGTTATAGCTTCTAAATCTAAATTCATTGCAAGATATTGCCATCTGATTATGCCATCAAAATTTGCCACGTGAAAAATGGCTTATTTTTAAAGTATTATAGCTCAAAATTATCTTAACCAATTTTGTCTTTTTTAACACCAACAGAAAGAGCAAATTTTTTCTATCAGTATAGACTGCTTTAATGTTGGTTATTTTTAATATAAGGGCCAAAAATGAGTTCGAAATAATGTAATTTTCTTTATTTTGAGCTATAACACTTAAAAAATAAGCTATTTTTCATGCGATGAATTTTGATGAAACAATTTCTCTTTTTTGCCATTTCTTTAAATCCAAACCCACCACACTTTCAGTGCCTCTATCTCTTAAATGATTAGATCAATTGAAAAAACACCAAGAATAAAATATTTCTTAAATGTTGTGTACAATCTAAAAATACCATTAAAAATAGGGGTTTCCATTGTACATTTCAAAGTGACTTCCATATTCGAAAATGGCGTCGGTTTATTTTTTGGAAATGGAATGCGCATAAAAAACCCTCACATAAAAAAGCACAATAATTTTTCCATTGAAAGTACTCAGATTTGTATTTTAGAAATTTGATATTGGTTTACTTTAGGTGAGACACCCTGCATAATAAAGTAAAACATTAACTTTGGAATAAAAATTAAAAATGTTTATGACCATTTGCTGTATATTTATAAATTTTAAACGATTAATTCATGTTGAACTCTTCCTATCCAACATAGCCTCTTTATTAATAAAACTGATAACATTTTCCTATGTGAGTTGCTATATAATGTATATGAACACTCATTTAAAAGTTTCATTTGCTTTGTAATATCTTTAAATGCTGCTCATTTAATATGACACTTTTTTTTTTCTAACGGCGATGTACAAGATGATGGTGATAGGGGTGTTGGTAATTACGACTTAAAATGATGGTTAGTGGGCACATTCGTTAAAGCTGGGCGCATTAAGAGGACCTTGTTTCGAAGGTGGTTATATGTCAAGAGATAACACGGTACATTGGGCTCGGGCTCAACCTCAACTCGTTTTCCACCAATTACGAGGTTGCGAAGAAAGTTAGCCAGGTCCAGACCGCCCGGCCCCGCTTCCCATTGTGCGTCGATCGTTTACGGGCCTGTAGTTTTAAATATACATCGCACGGGATTGAACAGCCTATAACGGTTACCTTCATATCTTCCAAGCGAAATTTCATTCACGTGTAAATTCCCCTGGTGATGAAAGGAGAAAATGGCTTTAATGCGGCGCCGCTGATTTTTGTATCGTTAACGAGAGATCAATGTACACGGGTGCCATTGCACTGTGCGATGTAGAAAATACACAGCTAAGGGAGGACGGCTATTCTACCTCAATAAATACGAGTTTTATTTAAATATTTTATGAATCGTAACTGATTTGTTTTTTTTTTAAATTTTAATAATTATTAAAGTTAAAACCAACTTTACCGAAAAGGGTGTAATAGTTAAAATATAAGTGTTGCTCTGAATAGATATGTTTTAGTCACTTTCCATTTGCATATCAACAGTTTAAAATACAAAATTTCACGCCTTGTTGGGAATAACCAAGTTTTAACCGAATCATTTTGCTTAGCGACTCGTTTTGTTCCCCGAAGGCCTGCTTCCATGATAATTGGCTTATATCGTGATGATCAATACTGACTACCTGAAGTCTGGTCAAAATGAAAGAGTAAAGACTGAGTTTACCTAAATGAGTTATATTATTTACAGTTCGCTTTAAACTCAATCAGTTACTTAAGAAACATCCTAATAACGCTAAAATGCAGGGTATCATTACTAATTTTATATATAAACCTTTCTTTATGTTTGGCTGTATCCTGTTAAAGAATGAAATACAGTATTGTAACATATTACTCTTCTTAATTCTCAAATCATTATCACGTTTTTCTTTGAATTGCAAATATGCTCATATTCCACTTTACTTCTCCACCTTTAAATATCGTGCAAAATATTAATTCTGACCGATTATTATTATTATTATTATTATTATTATTATTATTATTATTATTATTAAAGTATTCGTCATAGTTAAATAATTTGCTGTTGTTGACTTGATATTCAAGTACACGCAACCCCCCGTCCAAATTTTCACATTTCTCAACAAATATTAAATATTAAGAACTAAAAATTTAATCAATATAATTATTGGTAAAACCATACAAAACACGTAAGAAGCAAGTTCTAATTCAATTTTATAAATTATAAATTTAAAAATATTTCAAGATATAAATTTTTGAAGGTGGAAAAAACTATACGACAGTCTCAGGAAATGGATGCTTGTTTAAGGGTTTAAATTTTTTAATGCCTTTTGATTGCAGTAATTATATATAACTTCTTGAATCGAGTCAATAAAGTTTAGCAGTCTTTGATTCGGAATTTCTTGCAAACATTGAAGAATACTCTCTCTTTCTCTCATCCGTCTGGTGACGGGTGGAGTCCCTCGTGGATACAACTTCTCCAATAAGCTCTGCCTCTAGCCATCTCTGTCATTGTTCGTAAGTTGGGAAATGGAGCTCTTTTTAAGAATACATACATGTATAATCTACAACTCTTTGGTCACCAGTTATCTTCCATTGACATAAACATGCCGAGAAAATATTTTCAAAGTTCTCAATTGGATTTAAATCAGAGGATATTGCTAGTCAAGACAACACGTCGATGTCTTTTCTTGAAAACTAGTTTGAGTACGCTTTGCTACAAGAATATTAGTCTTGTCTTGCTGAAAAATAGACCAAAATGTTGGAGCACCTGGAAAATGAAAGCAAATTTCATTCCAGAGTATATCAATTTACTTTTCCGAGTTTTGTCTTCCTTTGCTGCAAAATGCTGACCGAATCATAACTGAATCTCCAACAATATTGCAATCCATCTAGACCGTTTAGATTGAATCTGCTTTTATAATAAAAAATTCACATTAAACCTTTGAGATTCATCGATCAGTTGATCCATCTGATTCACGGACTGGGCGATCGGTGAGTATCTGCAATGGTCTATCCATAGGAATATTTTTTTCAGTTGCGCATGTGTAGATGTTTTCTCTTTGCCCATCTGCTGGACCCCCCTTGATCAAGAAAGTTTCTGGAAGAATATCAGTCCACAGATTTGTCTGTGAGACATTCAACCCAGGGTTTTCTTCCATTGATTAAACTCTGGAAGGCTTAAGCCTTTCGACTGCCTATCTGCCTGTTCCATTGTTCTTAATCGCTATCAACCATAAGTGCACCAAAATAAATATTTTGTAATTTACGTGTGTTCTATCGTAATCAACTCCATCCACAGATGCGGGAAATATAACATTTTTTTAAAAAAACAAGCGATAAAGAATTCTAATTTGTTAATATATTTCAACTTTTTTTATTTATAACATTTTAAAAGATATGGTTTTTTGTTATACCTAATAAATAATAAATCCTTAATAAATTGAGGAAAAATTAGATGAACTAATCTGATTTGTTCAATTAGACACGTTCGCGATCGCCAAAGATTAGTTTATTTATTATCTTATCACTTTCTATATTCCAAGTAGTCATATTGGCTTACTACATATTCCAAATAGTACACATACCTGTAAGTTATATAGGCTGGTGGTCTTTCATTTATACTTTTGATAAAGCCTAGAATAAACGGCGAAACTTGTCTGGAAATTTTGTCTTATTCCTTCCGTTAAGTATTATAGGACCTCCAAAAACTTCATTTTTTTTTAATTGTGTCAGTATTAAAATGTTTTCTGTTTTGGAATAGATTTAAATTAAGCAATAAATATAGAGTAATCCATTCGTCCAAAAACAAAGGCAGACGGGAATATGATTATAATCGAATTTAATGTATAGATTTACAAAAGTGAGCGAAAGGGTTACGAGAAGAGAAGTATCTTTTTACTATGTTTCTTGACAAGCAATATGGAATTGCTATTGAACGGGCATAGGGTCTCAATAGATGGTCTTCCCACATAATTATTCCGTTAAATCTGGATTCTGCTGCATTAAAATAAATCTCTTCGTCTCCAAATTTTATTGCAAATCTCATCTACCTTTTTTATTTACTAGATATTTAAAATTCCACATTAAACTGCTACAGAAGCAAGCGTAAATCTTATTTTCCATCATTTTGAAAAGTATGCAGTGAACGTTTCATGGCGTGAAAATGAAGTTGCGCAATTTAGGCGGAGGGGATTTGTCTTTGAAACCATGTGCAGAATAGAAAATCAGGGCTACGATAAATGGAATTAGTTTCAGTTACATCAACATAAAGGCGATAGAAATTATCAACACACTCACTGTTCTGTCTATGGCTCATTTTCTACTGGAAAATTTTCTAAATTCTCCTTAAAGAGATAGTAGAGTTTACTATTCTTATTGATTCTGTTAGATTGTTGAGGTATATTGGAAAACATATTTAAGTGGGATGCTATTAATTAGTCAAACGTGATAATAAATTATTAATAATTATTTTGTCATTTCTGTTTTTCTTTTCATGATGTTATTTGGAGCTCATAAATTTAGAACCGTTTACATACAGCATATGGAAAGTATTCTTTCAATATGTGAAAAACCTTTATTAAGTATTGATGTATACATAATAAAAAATGGGTTTGCAAAAGATAAAACACATCCTATCTTGTATATGCTCTGCCTATGCAATAATTACTTTCTACAGCAAGTTAGCAACGAAATCGTTAAGAAGCAAAATTGTTACATGTACCCTAAGCATTACATGTAAGCGTTGTAATAATTAAAAGGTTATTCGAGAATTCTCTAAAATTTGTAAGTGATTTTATAAGCATCAAATATTGCTTATATTAAGCTGAGGATAGAGCTATTAAAGTGAACATGTCCTTAGAGGCTCGAAATATTAAACTGACTTGCTCATTTAATAAAAACATCCTACTACTAAGGATACTAAGAATGAATTATTAAATTATTCGTTTGTATACACTTCAGTTTGAATGGGTTATAGAACTGAATCCACAAGGTATCGGAAACATTCTAATCGACTCCGAACTGCTATAACAAGACAAATGTATTACGTAACTTCTGGCAATTCGCTTGTGGTAAAGGCATTAGCGAACAGCCATCATAAGCTCAATGTGAATTCAATTATCATTTTCTATGAGTCGTTCTGTATCTTTAGGAGGCAATGTGTATATTGTGTTGTTCGAGAAACCGCTGTCTGGATACAAGATCTGGTAATAATTTTGCGATCACACTCTACACTTCTCAAATACCTACAAAAAAACGATTTTTTTAAAAACATAGCCATAAAAGACATTTACCAAAAAATTACATTAATAAAGCGATAGTCCATAACAATTTTCTACCATTCGTGGTTATTTAAATCCACCTCATTAATTAAAAAGAAATAAAAAATAAAGAACATGTAGGGAAATAATTTTTGCGATCACTGCAGTGCTTGGAAATGATTTTTCGATCACCCCCTGCACTATGAATAATTTTCATTGGAATTAATCAGCACAATTCAGTACGTAAATCAGTTCATGATGGAATCAATCATTTTCTGTTATAAAATCTGTGCAAACGTGTAAAAGATAAGAACAAGAAAAGAGTATTCAACTGATTTCAAATCGAAAATATTCTCCCTTATGGAAGATGGCAAACCACAGAGAGAAGTTTCCAGGTTCATGCAATTGCACAGAGCATTGTTTCCGCCATTAAAGAAAATTTAAGACAACTGGACAAGTCAGAAATAAAAATATACTGGACGACCATGTAGCACGTCTAAACGACAAGATTCAGCATTACGACAACAATGCAAGAAAACTAAAAAATTACATCAAAGGAAATAAGCAAGAAGTAGAGACAACACAAAGTTTTCATTTCAGCTCAAACTGTAAGGAATCATCTCCATGAAGTGGGATTTAGATTTTGCAAAGCAAAGCCAAAACCATTTCTTACAAAGAAACACAGCCATTCAGGACTAGGCCAGGCCAGGAAAGACAGAAATTCGTCATTGGGAGATTGGAAAAAAACCATCTTCAGTGGTAGATCCAGAATAACACTAGGACATGGTGTGCTCATGGTACATTCATTATCTGCAGGAATGACCACCTGGAAATGTCCGTCGCCCCCCGTGCTTCGGAGGGCACGTTAAGCCGTCGGTCCCGGCTGCTACTGTTTCCTGTAGCAGTCGTTACTGGGGATAGCACAATAGACTCAGAGAGTCGCAGTGCTCAGGTTTCTAGTATAACCACTTTGGTTTCATGGTAACCACCCCTTACAGTTCATCCATCATCATCATCCATCTGCAGGAATGAGATGAAAAGTTCTCATTGATACTTTACACATTGTTTTGTAATAACTAGTTACTTTGTATTAAACAAGTAATTCCATTCATTTAGAATTATCCTGTATTTGGTCCTCACGTGATTGGTACATTCACTTGGAACGAACCATTATTTTGAGATAGGTGTTCCTACTAAATTGTGAAGTCAACGGTATATATGGGAAAACAACTGAAAAAACTTTTTGATGTGAGCTATAAATTTTGTAATTTTCAATAAAAAACAGGAGTTAATCCCTCCTAGGTGGGTATAGGAAAGTAGCGGAAGCCCTGAGCTAAGAAATTGACTTCCTTAAGAAGTGCGGGTTAAATGTGGGGTTAAAAACGAGGGTTAAAAAGAGATAATAATAGATAAAGAGAATAAAAAATAGGGAAATATTGTTACTTTACTTTGTAACTCTTCCTATATGTCCCATTTTTAACCCCCATTTTTTGAATCAATTTTTTTTTCTCGAAAGTTAAAAACAAACGGAAAAGAATTTTATTTTCTTTCGTTTCTCAACATTTCCGGTTGCAATTTAAAAAACGTTTTTAGTTTCTAAAAACCACGAAACCGCTACTCCAGAACTCCGATCCCACTGGGACAATCCGGCTCAAACTTCATTGAAATGTACCTTGTTTACAGGACTCTGCATACTGAATTTCACTCCGTTACATGCTTACATAAATGGACCAGATTATCCCTTTCTAACTCCCATCTCCGTAACGTCGACCCTATTAGGCCAATCAATAAATTCGGCATGCCAATATTAAGCTACTTACCAAAGTTCAACTGTCTACGTATAAAAATGCATGTAGAAAATATGAAGGGAACAGACGGACATGGTAAACCTAACAGGCAGCTCCATTCTTCCGTTACTAATTAATTAACTTTTAATTGTCCAATTCTTTCAGAAGGTCTTCTATAAATTTCTTTATATTTACAACGCATAATGTGTTGATTTTCTCTGTGATTTTTGGCCAAAGCAACTAATAGGCCGAAATAATATCTGATTAGAAGGTTGTGAATTCTTAGTGATTAGAACTCCTAAAATTCTAACATTAGAAATTATCCATTTGCAGTTCGGAAACAGTTATCAATGAGCCTTTTTCAAACGAGAAAGCGCGAGATTATGGCCGCGCTCATGTTTGATCGAAAACGAGTCTGACTAGTCAAGCGCAGCTTGCTGCGAAGGAATGAATGATTATTCAGTCCCTTTTTTAAATGCACTACCACAGATATCATTGAAGGATGTAATAGAAATTGTTAGATCCAAGGCTTAAGGAACCGCGAGAAATCTGGAAACTGTTGATCAAATCAAACCGTTCATTGTTTTCAGGATGCAAATTACAATTTTCAGGACATATATAAAAATTTTCAGTTCCTTCTTCAATGATGATCATTACTTCAAATTCATTTGACAAATGAGGTTTATTTTGTCGTCGTTGTTGTTGTGTTTTGAATAACCCGCAATGGACTGCGTTCTTTTCAACTCATTATTATTCCTTTCCCGAGTCCAAAATGCGCCGTTTTAATTCTTCATTTTTTTCCGAAAGCCTTTTGATTGTATCAACCTGGTTTCATGTGGTGTACGTTTTTATATGTCTGCTTGTGAAATTTGTAATTCTTCTATGTCCTTTTGTGTTTCATTTATCCAAGTATTGGCTATTTTCAATTTTGACATATATTTGAAATTTTTTCCTGTGAGCCTATTGGGGTTTATTCTTTCAAGATTTTCATAAAAACTATTCTCCTTTTCCTAACGGAACAATATCAGTAAATTTTTCAATATGTGTGTATATTTCAGGGATTAACAATATACAGGGTGTTTCAAAATTATGTACAATAAATTTAGTGACATATTCTTCAGGTCAAAAGAAGACGAAAATGTTCTATAGCACTTTGTCTGGAAACGATTTGTTTGCGAGTAATCCAATATGATACAGTAGGGAAGCACGGTAGTTAGCGGACGATATTTTAGCAGTTCCAGCGTTTCGACCCAACACTAGGTTGAGTGGTTTGTTCCATTTAAACCTACTTTAGGGTTGTTCCATTAGTTGTGTACGGTTGTTTCCATTACTGTACATCCACTAGGAATATCAATTTCAGAACGTTTGCGTGCTTTGACATACGCATTACGATTTACGTAAAAAAAGTCATGTACACGTATTCCAGTGCAGAATACACTGACGTGCACCTAATGTATGGTCTTGCGGACGGAAATGCTGTGGAAGCAAGAAGACTCTACCAAGAACGCTTTCCGAATAGACGTTTGCCAAATAACCGAACATTTGTATTTGTCGACAGACATTTGAGGGAGCGTGGTTCCTTTGGCCATCAAACAGGACAAGGGTGGCCTGTAGCACATTCTCCGGATGAGGAGGATGTGATAATTGACATCATACATGATGAACCACAGACAAGCACCCGTCGTATTTCTTCCATGGTACACATTCTGCACTCATCTGTTTGGCGCATTCTTCACCGTCAGCTTTTGCATCCATACCACCTGCAACTGGTTCAGGCACTGAACCCAACGGACTATCCACACCGACAACGATTTGCCAATGGATACAACGTCGTCATGCTGCAGACCCTAGTTGTCTCAGCCAGATACTTTTCACGGACGAAGCAACCTTCACCCGGACAAGAATCGTAAATTCTCACAACCAGCACCATTGGGCAGATGCTAACCCGCATGTTACCAGAGCTCGAGCGCATCAAGAGCGTTTCTCCGTGAACTTTTGGTGCGGAATTGTCGGAAATAACTTAATTGGCCCTTATGTGTTGCCGCCACGATTGACTGGGCGAACGTATCTTTTGTTTCTGCAGGTGGTATGGAAGATGTTCCTCTTTTGATAACATCTAACATGTGGTTCATGCATGATGGCGCTCCAGCACATTTCAGCCATGTTGTGCGAGCACACCTTAATGCTGCATACACAAATCGGTGGATAGGTCGAGGTGGACCGGTAGCCTGGCCTGCAAGATCACCCGACCTTAATCCCTTGGACTTTTTTCTGTGGGATCATGTGAAAACGATCGTCTACAGCACAGAAGTTCCTAACATTATGGATCTGCGACAACGAATTGAAAATGCATGCCAAACCGTTCGTAATGCTGGCGACGAACTCTTCCATGACATCTGACGGTCGCTCATGCAACGAGCCGAAGCGTGCGTGCGAGCTGGTGGCGGACACTTTGAACAATTCCTGTAATTTGGAGCCACGGGTTTAGTTGGCTGTATCGCGTAAATAAATCGTTTCCAGACAAAGTGCTATAGAACATTTTCGTCTTCTTTTGACCTGAAGAATATGTCACTAAATTTATTTTACATAATTTTGAAACACCCTGTATATCTCATGACCAGCAATGCAGATTGTTCTGTTTACCTACACGTGTAATTATCCCGGGCAACGCCGGGTACCTCTTCTATAAAAAAAAAATTCTTCAAAAGAGCACGTGGTGAAGTGCAATTCTATTGGCTGATTGAGCTTTGCAACTTCCGTGTTCCTGTGCGCACACGAAAATGTAGTTCACAAAAGTAAACGTGAAAACTGACTTAAAACTGTAACAATCAGTTCTGAAAACAACTAAAATCATTTAAATGTTATTAATTGGGCTAAAAAAGATAATAAATTACACATAAATTGATCATTTTTTAAAGAAATAAAAAAACAACAAAAAAAAAACCCGGGAGAAATCGACAACTCTGGTGCCAAACGACAGGACAGAAATCACCATCATGGGATTAAGGGATTAAGTGATTAAACATATTGCATGGAAAAGATTAAGATTGTTGTGCAGGAAAGAAAACATGTGTCTGGGGGGCCCAAACACATTTATTTAAGATTTATTCTTCACGTAATTTATTCAAAAAATCGACTGTACTTATGAAATTGATATTTATAAAGTCAATGGGATTCATAAAATTCAAAAAGACCAGGGCGGGGCAATTGTCCATATACTTATCATAACACATTCTGAGACAAACAGAATACAGTACATGGCGTTTATATGTCTTACAGCCAAGACTTTTATTTAAGATTTATTTCTCGCGTAATTTATTTCTTCTGTGACATCGAAAATTGGATGCAACATTTGGTTAGGGATATCTGGCAAACGAATTGGAGTGCTACTACGAATAACAAACTTCGTCAGACCAAGGACAATGTCAAAGTGTGGTCCACATCCCTTAGAAGCCGCAGGGAGGAAATTGTCCTTGCTCGGCTTCGAATTGGACACTGCCGACTCACACATGAGTTTCTACTCAAACAGCAGCCTCCCCCCTCTGTTACCATTGCAACGAACAGTTAACGATCTCTCATATTCTTACTGCGTGTCCCTGTTTCCGGACGAACCGCTTAATGCACAATCTTAAAGGGCCGTTCACACTGGTCGGGCAAGTGACGGACGGATGGCAACGGACATAACTGCGCATGTACAGTTTATTCACTTCCGTGAACGCATTGAGAATTGCCTCTGCCGGATAGCATTGAAAAATGTTCAACTTTTCTCAACTGACGGACGGCCTTTATCCAATCACAGTCGAGCAAGGGAGGAAAGGAAAATGGCCGCCGATAAAATTGCCACTGCTGGCCTAGATAATCTATAGATAATTATTAAAAAGACTGCTTTTTAAATGGAGAAATATTTTGATTATATGCTGTTTTAATTAATTAAAAGGATTCGTTAATTTATAGGAACGATTCTGAATATTTTAATTTCTTTTAAGAAGTTAGATCGCAAAATTAAACACGATCGGCACTTCGATAGCTTCGATAACATCGTGAAGATCAGCGATAGTTCAAAAGTTTATTCCTATAGCTTTTCTAAACTTTTTTATAGGCAGAAAACTATGCACACGTGAATATAAATAGGATAAGGATATTAAGCGCCATGCTTTCACAACAAATTATGACTGCGAACAATGTAATGCGAGAGAGACTGGTAACCGCCATGTCTCTCAGAGAGACTCTCTCCTGCCGTCACCTATCTATCGTGTCGGCCACGCTCCGGCACATGACGCGTCAGTGGGAACAACGATGCGTCCGTCCTCTCATCGGCAAAGACGGACGCGTAGTCGGACGGACGCGCTGCCGGACCACTGGCGCGTGTCTGAAAGAACGGACCCCAATGGAGACCGTTTGTGCGCATGCGTTTCCTTTGGGTGCAACTAAAACCTGATCTCACTGATCAAAGCATGCAGGCCAGCCAACACCACTATGGAGATTTGGTATGACCAGTGTGAACGCCCTTTTACCGGTGATCTCCAGCATATGCTGGGGAACTGTGAAAGCAGTATCAAAGCTGTCTTCAGCTTTCTGCGTACTACTAACTTACTCTCTTCGATTTGAATATTGCTTCGCCATTGTAAAGTCTGTTTTTGAGATAAATTTCATCTTTATATAGAGCTTATATCTGTAAATAATTTGAAATAAATTCTACTTTGTATATAGCTTATGTTTGTAAATAATGTAAAATGAATTCTACTTTGTACATAGAAGATCCTTCCCTAAAGTTCTACTCATAGACATATTTATATTTTATATATTATATATTAATTATTAATTATTTACTTATTTATTTATTTATTGATTTATTTATTGATATTGAATTGTCTGATTGCTTACCTACTTAACTGTCATATTTATATTTACTTTTGTGGTGCATGATGACCTAAACGGTCTTTGCACCCTAACTCCCCAAACAAACTGTAATTTATTTAAAAAATCGACGATATTTATGAAATTGATAATGATTATTCGAAAAGCAATTTATGACCGATCATAACACATTATGGACCTCTCTAAATAATTCAATATATATTTTTTGTTTGATAATTATTTAATACATAACGCACAATAAATAACATATCATGATTTTCATAAATTAATGTCTATCTTTTATAAAGCTTGTAAAAAATGTTTCAATGTTTTTTGATTAAATCGTATATCGGATGATTTTCATAAATTATTTTTCATACATAATGTGTATAAAATAAATTTATAAAATAAATATTTTATATAAATGTCTTTCTTGCTATAGCTTTTCATTAAAATAGATACTTTTTCTTTTTAATAAATAGTAAAAAGCCCTCAAGACTTTCAATTGAATCTCTTGAGAGCATAAGGGATTAGTGGATTAAAGGATAGAAAGATAGGGGATTCAGCTGGCCTTGCCAAACCATGTGTTTCAGGGGAAAGCTAAATTGATTCCTCCAATCACATGAGCCTGCGCAGGGATACGTGGTTATTTTTTGTTTACATCCCGCGCAAGCTAAGGGTGGATGAACTATAGTTCTTAATATTTTTCTTTCAGCTACTTTCAGTTCTTGAGTTAACATTTTTTTGATCAGGGTCAGACACTTAGCTGTATAAAGTGCTTCTGTGCGTATTACTGTTGTTTAGGGCCAAAGTTTAGCGTTGAATGATATTGACTTCTTATAGATATCTTTGGTGAGAAAATAGACCGATTTCATCTTACTGACTCTTGCTTTAAAAGCTTTTTTTCTCTGATCCGTTTTGTTAAATTCTCCTAAATACTTGAACTTTTATTTATCCTGTCAAATTGTCATATTGGGTAGTCTTGACGTTCGTCATAAACTTGGTTTTTGGAAGGAGATTCTTAAACTATCTCTTTTAACTTTTTGTCATGGATTGCAATAAACAATCATTGCCAGTGCATTTACATTTATATTGTTATTTGCACACAGATATGCAAAATATGTAAAATATGTAAAATGTTATTAAGATCCATTAATTAATTGATTGATTAATTGATCTTGCCATATTGATATACAAATATAACAAATAATAAAAAAAAATGAAAATAAAAAAATAATAAAAAAATAACATCCCAATATAATTTTAATTGATTTCAATTAATAAAATTTATTATACAAACGGTCTAGGTTAAATTCATGAATTATATTCAATATAATTTATATCAAATTTTAATATTAATTAACGAAATAATAAATAAATAAATAAATAAATAAATAAATAAATAAATAAATAAATAAAAGTAATGATAGTATAGTGATTTTTGAAGTGGTTTTCTTTAGTCATTCGTTTTGATCTATTTCGCAACACAAATTTATTTGGAATAGCTTCCTTAACTAATTTTAATCCATCAAGCGAATCCGTGAAATATCCTGAGTTAAAATCCAGTGATTAAATAGTTACGTCTTTATTAATCTATAAATTAACACATGCAGTGCTTTCCCTTGTGTGAACTTCACCCGTCAGTCTCGTTTTCAATCTGCCAAGGACGCCGCCATTTCTCAAGTCTCGTAAACGTGAAAAAGGCCCATTCTTTTCTTAATTCTTGACGTTTCCAGTTGTAAAGATACAGAATTAAAATCTAAAAAAATAATTCGTTATTGTTATAAATTAATCTATAAATTTAGTAGACTTTGTATAAAATTCTAATCATTACTTTCCTTATATAGTAGTTTTAGAGAACTGTTTATTTCTTTAAATTAGTACGTGCAAAAATTTGTTTTTCGGTTGATTTTCATTTTCTTAAGTGTTTTATGTTTTGTTTACGTTTGTGAAACTCAGTGAGTTTCGCTTTAATCCAAGAGAAGGGTGTATTCTGGGCTTTATTCTTTTTAAGTGTTGGACTTCATCCAACTATTTTAGGGGTCAGAGAAAAATCAATAAGCAGTATGTAACGAAGGGGGGAGAGGAAGAAGAAGAAAAATCACGATTTATTTTTGATTACGTATTTTTTTCCTTCTTCCCGTTCAGTTTCATTAAAAATGGATTTTGGGATGTAAGTAAAACGACCACCATCTAAATCCAATCTATTTTGTAACCAATGATAGTGGGAATGCATTTGCCGGAGAAAAATTGAACATAAAACTGAACAAGAAGGGAACAAGAAGAGTGAAAGGTTGTAAAAACAAAAGATTCGTCGCTATCCCCAAATCTTACACGAAAGACCAATTTTGTACGAAAACGAGTTTGTTTCCAGCGCATTGATTAAAAGAATGAATGAAAATCTTCTCCCTTTTATTTTACATGCCTTAATGACAATCATGAAAGGATTCTGCATTTTACGAATATTTCAAACTTTTTGCCGCAATTTGTAGATTCTTTGGGATGTTCTCATGAACATAGTGATCACCGTAAAAGAGTTATAGTCGTAATGCTTGCTTAAAATGAACTGATAAAAAGCATTAAAAGCTAAAAGCAAAGTATCTAAAATGCAAGTTTTCATTATTGTTTTCGACAAGAGAGTTTGAAGTCAGATTTCAGGTACATGTATTATACAGGATGGCCCAAACATCTCGCATCAATGGGTAAATTACAATATATTTTCAGTGGAATGACCACCAATGTCAACACACAATTTAAGGCGTGTGTTCGTGTTTTCCAAAATGTGGGACACGGTATGCGGCGAAATGGCACTGCATTCTGCAGTGATTTGCTAACGCAGGTGATTTCATATTGGCAATATATACTTTAGATTTCAGGAAGCCAAATACGCATTTAAATCAGGTGATCAAGGAGCCCATTCCGCCCATCCCCTGCGACCAATCCTGTACTGCGGGAAGTTGTCATCCAATCGTTACCAAGCAAATCGCAGAGATCATTGATGCTTGACTTTAGGGCCATCCTAGAACGGTTGCTGATGTCATGCACCGATATTACCCTATCACTATTAATTAATAGAAAGCTAGGGCCAAGCAATTTGTCATTTAAAATTTCATACTTAAGAAGAATGGTAAATTGTTATTGTTGGTGAATCATGAAAGCCGTGCAGAAAGTTTATCACTAATTGAAGGTAGAATTCCATGGATATTGGTGTGTGAATGCATTAGTTTTGCGTAGTAAGTTCTTATAGCAAGAAAATTACATTTTTATTGAAAAAAATAGATAAAGTTTTCTATAATTTTATTGTCAGGACACTATTAATAACATTTTTTCAAGCTCCACACCGGTTTAAAATATTTTTACAAGAGATACCCTGAAAATAATCAAATGTTCACATTTTCCTTGGAAATTATTAAAACTATGACAGTCACTCTGCATGTAAGTGAAAGTTTCCTTTACAATTATCGTGGAACCTTGGTTTTCGAGACGGAGCCTTTTCTAGAAGCCTGTTCGAAAACCGAATTGTTTTTCCCATATGGAATAATGTATATTGGATTAATCCGTTGTAGTCACCCAAACTGTTGCTTATTTGAACCTTAGACAAAGACTGCGGATCATTTTTCTAATGGTTGAATACTTTGGATATCGCACTGTTCTAGATTCCAGTCATCTGTGCAGACAATGGAATTCGTTTTCGAGATCAGTTTTGTGCTTATTTTTCCCCAAGTTGATCAAATTAGAATTAGACTCACCCATGTCCTTCCTAAATAATTACACGCTTGAATGACATGACCACAAAGTATTTTGCATAAATTTCACACAAATTTCACATAAGTTTCACACAAATTTCTAAATTCATTGGCCCGCACGTGTGTACAAGGTCAGCTTGAAAACGTCCGTTGTGCGTAAACTAAAGAGAACTTTTTTTCAATCGAGACATAGTCGCAAACCGAATTATTTGAAAACAGATTCGTTCGAATATCGAGATTCTTTCATACCATTTTTCCCCACTTAATTAATCCTCATGCTCAGCTAACCCAAAAAGTATACGCTAGCCTTTCTGGACTAGTCCTATCTAAGAGAGCTTAGTCTCTCCATTTCTTAAAGCTTTAACTCCGAGCTCATCAACTAAAGGTGCTCTTAGTGTTTACACAACTTCCGTACCCATTACATAAAAACTATCCAATAAGGAAATGTAAGTATAATCCAATAAGGATATTGTAATTTGAAAATATCCGTCGTGTTTATTCTCAAATTGGAGAAATAAAACAATTCAACACAAAAGAAGAGCTAAAGTCAGCAATTCTTTCTGCATGGGATGCTAAGATCTCCGTGAGCCGCAATTCAATGCATAAGTGATGCCTTGATGTCATTAAGTGCAACAGAAATACAATTGATAAGTAATAATACCTGTAAAGTTGATGTTTCCCCCCATTCTTGTAGTGGTCTTATCATTTTGCACTCTTGGAAATTAGAAATAAAGGACATTTTTGTTAATAACTAAAAATCGAATTTGTTATTTTCATTGAGGTTTAACATTATTGTTTTATAACAATAACAAACAGTTGGAACTAGCCAGTATTTAAAAATAAGGTTTAATTTATCAATTTTAATAAAAAATATAAGTGGTCTTATCATTTTGCTCCTAACTGTATTTCAATGTGTGCAAATGGTTAAAATGTTTCGGGAAGAAAGAATCAGACTTGCCGATAAACACTGTTTTGGGCGGATTGCGTCAGTGGCAACACAAGCCATTATCGAGGACATTAATAATACAATCAAAGAAAACTGTCGCATTTCCTTGAAAGAATTTAGTGAAACGTTTCACATAAGCTATTGATCTGCATGGGATATGGTGCATGAGAAACTTTGATACCATAAAATCTGTTAGCGTAGATTCCAAAACATCTGACACCAGAGCAAACCGGTAACAGAATGGCGTGCAGTCTGCAACATCTGCAGCGGTATAACCAGAAGAAAAATGCGTTTCTGAATGGCATTGTCACAGATGATGAGTCCTGGGTCACTTCACCCCTGAGCCTATAACTGCAAGTATTGTGTGGACACATCCAAATTCCCCGGCTTGCAAAAAATCAAAGTTTCTCCTTCAGCTCGGAAGATGATGCGTATAGTTTTTTGGGATATGCAAGCATCTCACTCGCAGAGTTCCTGTTCGTGGGTCAACCGTCAACGCCGCTACCTACTGTGAAACGTTGACTAAACTGTGGTGTGCTGTTCGGGATAAGCGACCAGAAAGAGGAAACATGTTCGACTTCTTCATGACAACACACGCCCGCATATGTCCAACGTCGTCGAAGCAAAACTGATCCTATCCGTTTCGGTTGGGAGGTACTGGACCACCCAGCCTACAGTCCGGACGCAGCGTCCTCGGATTACCACATCTTTGGTCCTATGAAGAGATTTCTGGGTGGTCACAGGTTTCAGACTGATAAGGAACTCAAATCCCCCGTGAGCCATTGGCTGTATTCACAGTCGACGAAGTTCTATGAGCGGAGTATTCTAAAACTGGTGCAGCGTTGGGATAAAGGCCTAAATCGTCAAGGTGCCTATGAGGGAAAATAGATAAAGAATGTAGTTTCAGCTGCACTTAGTTGTTTACCTGTATGCTTTGTAATTTAAAAAAAAAATGGCGTTACTTTCTGATATCTCCTCGTATTTCAGTTTGGTGTGAAACTGTGAGACACAGGTTCGGATGGTTCCCTTATAAGTGTTTATTTAATTGGTTCTGCCGTTTGCCGTTTTGGTAGAGTTAGCTGGACAAAAATGGTGACATACATACCTATGCACATGCAAAAATGTACGTAAGTAGAGAAAGGAAATTTTCTTGCAAAGTTTCAACATTTCTTCTCGGATCAAGAGTTTATAAGTCGAGTTCAGTGAACAACTTTTATGAGTTATGAGTGAACAAATTTATTTGTGGAAAAGTGTAATTTTATTTCATTTCTTTAGATTTCACATCCATAATCTGCGACCTTCTACCTCTGTTTATAGTTCGTTGTTTGTAACGCAAATCTTTCACATACGCCATGTTAATAATTTACTACAGCTGCGCTGTCTGTCGGAATGATATGCAATTCCGCATCTAAAAAGGTGGGGAACAAAAAATTTCCAGCATGCAAAATTTCACCCCTAAATCTTTATTATTGGGTGAGAAAAAGTTATACAGGGTGATTTTATGACGGAGGTCATTTTAAGTGAAAACTGTCCTATTTTCCTTCGTTATAGGACTATAAGTGATCGGAGTTTTAAAAGTGTAGTAGTAAATCTATACCTGGTGACTCGTTAAAAACGCAAAATACAATCTATTAACAATTAACAATCTCTTGTTTGTTGAAAAAATCCAAACTCAACGTATTATCCCAATATGACGCAATCATTATCCCAACAGATGGATTGCCTTGGAGGTCTCCTGATATAAATGCTTTACAATTTTACTTTTAGATCCCCTTCAATCAAACTGGCAATAAATGATATAAATGTTAGCGTTTATGATTCTATGTTCGTAGGTGTCGTGCTTCGTACGTGCATTCAGGCTCAAGGATCAATTTTGAGTTTTTTTTATTGTACTAAATCGTACTTACTCTCTTATGCTTTTAAATTAAATGTTAATTATAAGATGATAACGTGTTTAATTTGTCTATTTGGTACTACACTAATGAAACTTTTGATTTGTTGTAATTCTGTATCCAACTGGAATACTACCTACATTCATATGAAATTTTTTTGCTCAACCCGACTTCCACAACGAGCCGTCAAACTTTGTTCGTTATTAAGTTTTCTGCATACAGGGTGATTCACAACAAAGACAGATTTTTGTTCCACAAATGACCCAACAACGTTGGAACGATAGTAACAGAGCCAGTGGGGTCTTATCTTGAAGAAGCCACCAAGTGTAGTTCAACAAAAGTTTTCATCGTGGATAACAAATGGTGGGGGTTGGCGAAAGTAGAGGGTGGGAGACGAAAACGATTGTTTCACAAGAAGAAGTTCTAATTTCTTTTTGAATCTTCGAAGAGTTTTGCTTAGTTGAGACATTTTTCCTTGCAATGATTTTATCTTCAACGAAAACTTTTTTGGAGCCTTTGAAAAGAAAGCTGCTAGGAATTAACATTCTACTGATTCTCTTATTTTCCTTTCTCTATTTTTTTTTCTCCTTTTCTTTTCTGAAAGGGGTCGCTTCCTGTTCTCGAACTCCAATTTCTTTCTCTCTCTCTCTCTCTCTCTCTCTCTCTCTCTCTCTCTCTCTCTTTACTTTTATACCCCCTCCTCCCGACTCCGTTTTTCTTTCTTTCTTTCTTTCTTTCTTTCTTTCTTTCTTTCTTTCTTCGTTCGTTCGTTCCATTTCCTCGTTCGTTCTATTCTTAGCGTCTCGCGGGCGTCTTTAACTGGCGCTAGGCCAAACGCTGCTTTTACTCTAGTGATTAACAATTGGATTGAGCCACGTTAGAGGAGAAGGTTGTCACTGGGGAGACCCTAATGAGACTTCGCCTCGAAAATGCATGACGGGAAGGAAGTCACGAGATGAGTTATGGAAATCAGTTGAAGATGTACTTCCTCAAATGAAAAGATATTAAAAAAATAAGGGAGGGAAAAAATTAAAAATTACGAAAGCAATTATTCATGAATTTAAGGAACCTGTTGGCTGTGGGGTTCACGTGTGGCGCTCGCGCGAGCACACACCCTTTTCATTTTCATAATCGTAATTGATGACGAATGATAAAGTTTTGTTGGGCGCCCTCCCCGACGTACTTTTTTGGAAGCACGGAAAACTTTTCTTCTTCGTTTTCAAATATTAAATCCGAATACATAATTTATATTCTTTCGCCGAGAGTAGGTGCAAATGGCGTATTCTTGCGCGAAATTATATATTCTTATACTGCTTGAAAGTTCATTAAAATTTAATTCTGAAAAAAATTTCCTCCAAACAGTTTTTTTTGTAAATTAAATATTTACAAGAATCTTTTTTAATAATAAAAAAATTACATTTTTGTGAGTGCATTTTTTAAATTTAACATAGCCCCTTGCTTTTGCGTAGATTGAAAATTAAAATTTATTCGTATAATTACGGGCGCTTTTTTGCTTATAAAATATGAACATGTTGCGGAATGATAATAAATGCAGAAAAATTACTGAATATGTAGAACATTTTTCATGAAAATGCGTATGAGCTCAGATTGGAAGACTTTCCCTGGTTCTCTGTAGAACGCTGTTGCTTGCTTTTTTTTACCATTATCGTACAGATGATTATAATCATGATAAACGTAGCCAACGATAGCAATTTACGTGAAACCCGTCCTCTACCAACGATTATGTTCTATACACTGTCCTGCCAAAAATACTCAGACACCCTCTTCATGCACCCTAAGGCTCGTCCCACTAATATAAAGCCTACTTTGTATGTTGGTACAGCTTTAGATAAAAATGAAGTAGCATAATATCCTTTCAGAAATATCTTTATCAAAATGTAAAAACACAATCTTTAAAGGATTAAAACGTAGAAGGAATATTTTAATGTTCAAGAATAAATTTCAACGTCGACTGTGTTTGAACATATTTTGCTGTCCCAAAATCATAAAGCCACATCTAACTACTGAAGATTGAGCAGACATCTCGCTTAATTTAATACCCAATCGGCCCTTACTTGTTAAAAACAATCTTAAAAATGAGATTTGGCATGAACAAATCAAATTTTGTAGATCAGCCATCAGATATTACTTCACATTTATCAAGAAGTACGAGGTATACTGCTTCCCATTGGCATAATTGCTCGAGCTAGAATTCCCCATGTATTTTCAATAAAATTTAAATCCGTTGACCACGCTGGCCAATATAAGATGGCTATTCCATTATCCAAGAACTATTCATAAGTACAGCGTATAGATGAGCGCATAATACTGTTGAAAAAACACCCTGTATGGAGCCACAGTGTTCTCAGCAAATGGCAGAAGATGAGTTAATTGAAGCTCTTGGTACTTGACTGCATTCATTCTTCCGGAGGTAAAGGTAACTGGAGTCTTATCATTCCACCCAAATGATCGCAAATCATTACTGAATCTCCGCACTGCTGGTTTTTTTTTTTGTTGTTTTTTTTTGAAAAAAAGGTTTTCTATGTCGATCATGCCTATAAGAATTCCAACCGTCCGGGCCGTCGAGGTTGAACTTCTCATAACTCCAGGCAACTTTTTTTTCCACTTGTGGTTCCTTGGACCAGTTCAAACGTGTATCTTTGTGAGTAGGCGTAAAAGCAGAAGCAATTTTTTTTCTCGAACATAAAACGATGTAGATGAAGAAACAACGCGACTATTACTGGATTTTGATACAGGAATATCCGGAATATTTCTTTGAAATCCTTCTCAGGATGCCTCGCTTTGTAGCAGGTGTCACTTTTGATGGTCGTCCTGTCTCCTTCTTTAAACCATAATTCCTCAAACGCGCAAAATGTGTGACTTGTTAAGTGCGTCGCTATTTGCCGAGAGAATAGCCTTCCCTTAAATAAATAACTTGCTCTTATCTTTTCATTATCCGCCAGTGGCTTTTCACGAGACTTTTTG
Source organism: Rhysida immarginata (assembly GCA_023313115.1). Taxonomy (NCBI): domain Eukaryota; kingdom Metazoa; phylum Arthropoda; class Chilopoda; order Scolopendromorpha; family Scolopendridae; genus Rhysida; species Rhysida immarginata. The sequence goes on along the minus strand of JAHWFO010005382.1, from coordinate 1,920,585 downwards.
GTAACAACTATTCTGAAACATGACTGGCTCTATAATTTTAGGACAGCAAAGCATGCCAAATTTCACTTATTATTAGGAAAATGTTGTTTCTCCGTTTTAATCATTTAAATGTTAATAAAGTTATTTTAGAAAGGGAATTTTTACGAACTTTTTTATGAAACGGATGCAGTCAGTAGCATGTTTTAATGATGCCACTAAAACATATACCAGTTTTAATTAGCATTTGTTTTACGTCATATTCATTCATGTCACTTCAATCCAAGCTGTTTGATATATTACATGCCATATCTTAGTATTACACACCACCCTGTGCTGCAATACGAAGAGGAAGGCTATCGGCAAGTTTTTTTTTACACATATCTGGCGGGACAAATTACCACTCGGTCTTTAAATAATCCAATAACTGATATCTATTAGTAACCGATGGCTTCTACAACCATATGTATCACTATAGCACATCCCAGATCCCTGCAATCGGTTATAAATATGGACTCAGGACAAGCCATGGCAGAAGCTTGATGTTGGCATGAGTGAACCAACGGCTTTGTTGAAAGAGCAGCATGGCATGGAACATTGTCGTGTTGGAAGAAACAGTCTGATACGTTGCTACAAGAAACAGCTATCGCTCCAGGAAAGTGATATTCCAACATCTCTTGGAGCATTAATTCGCACGTCAGCACCTGTTATGATCGTGGGCTGCTGCACAAAAAGTGGCACACAACTATGACTGCACAATGATCGTATTTCTTTTTTGGTCGCCTCGAGACTCACACGATGTCAGACAGCTGCAGAGTGAAGTGGCTTTCATGACTCCACATAACTTAGCCCAATCATCACTCCAATGGCGATGCTCCTTTAAAACACGTAGACCTTATGCAAAAGCCCATCTCATGAAGGACGGTGCACTGTACGAACTGAGCTACAGCTGATGAGTAGCGTCTGGGTCTACTGCAGAAGCAACAGCGATATGCTGAAGTATGCTTTTGCGATTCTTCAACACCATCCGCGAAACAGGACGTCGGTCTCTGTTCGACATGATTCTAGGTCGCCCGGAACGTTTTTCTGTTATATTGCAACTTTATATTGAAAGGAGGGGTGTCCGGATACCAGTTGATACCAGTGTATATGAATGTTGTCCGGAATATCTTGCAATAGTCGTATAGCGTAATTTCCACGGGAGACGATTTATCCGAAGAAGAGGGACAAGAATAACATTCCAGAACCCCGAAGAGATCTTCTAGAATCTGATCCCGTAGGTTTCCAGGTCTTTTTTTAATAAGGCATTCCACAAACCAGCGTCTTAAGGGGTAAATGAGATGGGCCGAACTTCTATCTCCTCTTCCAGTTCTCTGATCAAATTTAAGTTGTTTTACGCACTATTCGCGGATGCCTTATCCTGATGGTGGAAGACTTTGTTTCAGTCATTATAGATCTACGATAGTGCTTCGAAATAATGGCTCCAAAACGATGGGTTAATAATATTGTCCATTAATTTTCACCTTTGGATTCAGTTTCCGAATTCTAACACGTTCATTTGAACAATACCCGGCACTAGAGAGTTTGCGCCACGCCATTTTCCATTACGTTAGGCTGCTCGTTACATTTTTATCGTGGAAATCTAACGTTAACGTCGCACATGAAAACAGGTCGTTGCGCAGAGAAGCAGCTCTGTACGTTACGACGCTTAGGATTGTAGGTAAAGGAAAAGGTGTTGCCTTGCTTTCGAGTTTCGATCTACTCCACCATCGTTAGCTTACGAAATACACCTCTACTGCACCGTGGAGTTCGTGCGTTTAAACGAATGCGCCTCTAGTCTTCTAAATCGTCAAAATACTAATTAAACTTCTATGATTTATTAATTTGTTTTAACGCTTCGCGAAGTGACTTGGACAGCAGCTGGAAGAGTGAGCTTCGAAGCGGCGAAAACAAAATGGCTGTTGACGGGATGAGCAGCAGGGGAGCAGAAGGCTAGTGACGTCTCTAACGGGTTAACTCTGATTGGCTCCGTTATTTCTGTATCCGTCGTAAGTTCGATAGACTTATACCTCCCGTTAAGCTTCTATCGATATCGGACAGCCTAACGTAACGGAAAATGGCGTGGTGCAAACTCTCTAGTGACCAAGAATCTCTTACGTTAGAGAACTTCCACAAGCTATTCTGGCTCAATCTAAATGTCTTTTCACATCTGTTAAGCTATAGACAGTAATCAAAGTCTTTTCCGTATTTGTTCACGTGATTATATGTTGTTATTTGGGTAGTCTGAATTTTGTCTGTCCGCACATTTTTCAAGGTACAGGGCATACGATATATGAAATTAATACGCCTTTCATCGCTGATTACGAATATCGCAACCAAATTTCTGTGAGACTGATAGTTCCCGAGATATTGTCTAAAATTCGAATTTTCGAAAAACTCTATATCTCGAAAATGACGAGTCACTCCAAAATGAAACCAAAACAGTTTAATAGTAAGCATAATAGTAAATTTTTGTATTGACAAGAGGTCAATATTCCGACGGATACTATCGAAAATTCATAATTATTGATAATTGATAATATCATCATCATCATCATCATCATCATCATCACAGTCAACCATTTGCAATCCACTGCTGGATGAAGGTCTTCTCTAAGCGCTTCCATTCTTTTCTGTCTGAAGCTTTAGATTTCCAGCTGACGCCAGCCACCTTCCTTATTTCCTTGAACCACCTTGCATGGGGTCGTCCTCTTGGGCGTTTAAGGTCTCGAGGGTACCAATCCAGAATGACTGTGGTCCATCTCATGTTCTGTCTTCTAGCGATGTGACCAGCCCATTGCCATTTAGAATGTTTGATCCGTTCGATGATGTCAATCATCTTTGTTTGGGCTTCTTATCCAGCTGTTGCGTTTTCGATCTCTTCTTGTAATTCTCAGCATACATCTTTCCATGCTTCACTGTGTTGTCTGTAATCTTTGGGTTGTCCTCCTCGATAAAATCCATGTTTCAGCTCCATAGGTGAGTGTTGGTAAAACACACTGGTTGAAAACTTTTCGTTTCAAGCTAAGTGGCATGCTGCTCTTCAAGATAATGTTATTTTTGCCAAAAACACTCCATGCTGTTCTAATTCGTCTGTTAACTTCATTCCGAATGTTGCCATCCATAGTGATCTCTTGTCCCAGGTAAATTTAGCTCTGTAATTTTTCAGTCGCGATACTGACTACAATGATCGTCTGTTTTGGAGCAAATGCATTGAACATAACTTTGTCTTCTGTGTGTTCAGTTTCAGTCCTATACGTAGGCTAGCTCTGCTAGTTCTTGTAACCTTTAATATACTTACTTATAGTAGACTGTATTGTAAGTGAAAATTTGAAAAAATTTTCAAAATTGAACCAACCGTTACGGAGATATACCCTCTCAACCGGATGATATGAACTGCAGTATTCACTCATTATTCAATACTCGTTGATATGCCCGGCGTTGCTCGGGCTGTTTGTTTGATGAAATTTTGATCTTCTTAGTCGAAGCAGCAATGTAACCTTCATTGTTTCTAACACACGAAAAAATATTGATTGGTAAAATCCAAGATGGAAACAATGAAGATTACATTTTTGCTTGGTCAGGTGACTTTTCAGTGCCGGGCCTGTCTTTTTCGTCGGCTGCGGCATTTATTAATTTCATCAACCACTGTTGACGCAACATATAAACACGACCAGTCGATTGCTGACGCAACATATAAACACGACCAGTCGATTGTTGACGCAACATATAAACACGACTAGTCGATTGTTAACGCAACATATAAACGCGACCAGTCGATTGTTGATGCAAACACCACGGGCTGATTGTTAACACATGCAAGCAAACAAACATAAACCAAGTTTATTTCATGTATATAGATATAAAGATTATTAATTTCTACGTTTTTAAGACACTTATCTCCATGTTTAGAATTTTTCCATCATTGTGGTAGTATTACACAGCTGTGTGTTAAATTTCAACTTTCTAACTTACTTCCAAGCTGCATTTTAAAACCGGACAAACATACTTACATTGCCCTTTATATACAGCGTGATTATAAAGTCACTATACATTTTGGTGAAATCATTAACAAATTTCATTTATTTGCACACCCAAACACACCCAAAGTGAATGTGTGGATGGGAGTTACACAGTCAAAGGTCTATGGACCCTTCATGTTTGCCGAGGGGACTATCAATGGTACCGTGTACCTCGACTGTTGGAGCAATTCCTGGAGCCACAATTGCGAGATGAAGGGTTTAGGATACCGTTGTGTTCCAACAGGATGGGGTACTATCCCATTTGGCCAACATCGTTCGGGACTAACTGAATCACGCATTCCCAGGCAGATGGATTGGTTAGGGCTCGCCAAGACTGTGGGCTCCAGTCCTCAGATTTGACCCCCATGGATTTCTTTGCGTAGGGTTTCATCAAGTCCAAGGTGTACTAGGTCAGGATTACGCACCATTGCAGCCGCGGTGGAGGACATTACACCGCAATGTTGCGCAATGTTTTCCGGGCCACGGTGGAACGCTGGGAGCTGTGCCGGGATGTGCAAGGGGGACACATTGAAATTTACTAAGAATGTATCCTGGTATGATATCTGGTTGATGCATACTGCAATTGCTGCAATAAAACGGAGTTTTCACCAAAATGTATAGTGACTTTATAATCACCCTGTATATAGATAGATAGATGACGTTTAATTTTAACACTGAATACCTTAGTGCAATGAGGTAAAATTTATCAATTTTTATAAATACTGTCTTACACATTATTCACCCATTCACAATCTTGTGCTTAATCATACACATCTACGAATATTGCATCCAAATTTTTGTGGGACCAATAGTTTCCGAGATATCGGCCAAATATGCTAATTATATTTAGAAAATGGTGAATCATAGCAAAATGGAACCAAAACAGTTTAACAAAACACATAAAATCACTCAATTTTTTTGTATTGATCAGTGGTCAATATTCCGATGGATACTATCGAAAGATCATGATTACCGATAATCAGTATTCAATATCTCCTTACCTGGCACCCTATACCAACAAAACGTATATATGTTGATATAGTAGACTCAATAATAAGCAGAAATTTTCAAAATTTTCAAAATTGACCTATCATTACGGAGTTTAGCCTATTAACCGGTGATATGAACTGCAGTATTCAATCATTATTCCATATGGCGTTTAAATTTAACAACATAAACCCTAAAGGATTCAGGTGCAATTTAAGAACTCAACAAATGATAGCCATTTTGCAAAAATAATATGAAACGGAGCATATATCGTGGTCAAATATTACTCATTGGTGGTTTGGCTACTTAAACCGAGTTTTTCTATAATTTTAGGAATTTTTAGAATTTTTAGAATTTAAATACTTCCTTCGTACATCCTACTTCTCATTTTATGGTTTCCCATTTCATTCTCCTGCACTCACTTATATAGGATAGAACGGGAAAATGATGATCAGCATTGCCGGTTACCAGAGTATCTCGCATCTGCTTTGTGGTAGAAACACTCCAGTATAGGCTGCTTCCTCATTACGTTTCAGGAATCACTGGCGAGTGAGTCGCCATCTTGGCATTATCTGTTTGGCTGGAGTGCTATCAAATTGTATTCTAAGTCTTTCCTTCTAAAAAATTAACTTCTTTAAACAACTATAAGTTTACCGAACTTTAAACAACGAATTCAGTTGCAAATGAAATGTTTATTATCATAAACTCTACTATGATGTATCTAATGCATAATCGTACAATTTAATTCTGCTCTAGGAGTTCTAGATAGGATAAAGCAGATGGAATTGTGTGCAATACATCTTTCGTGTGAACTCTTCATTACACATTCGATACCTATAGAAGATTTTGTAGTCCAATTTTTATATTGCTTAAAAATTAATCCATTCTAGTCCAATTAAATTTATAATCTAACCAAATTAGTTCATTTAGAATTCATTTAAAAATTGTGTATTCGATTATTAATTTTTCTTTACATGCTTTATGAAAATAATGAGTTTTCAATGTGTTAAAGCAATCAAAACTCTGACCACCATTACTCTCACATGGAGGAAAAACAGTAATTGTTACATTATCAACATTTTCTCCTTTTACACCAACACCAAACAAGTAGAAATATTTCCCTTAATTCATTCGAAATCCACACGTCTCGCTATTATACATGCTTTCGTCCCTAAAAACGTGTAGATAGCGTTAATGCTTCCATGTTCACAGCGGCGCAATTGGTTGGCGCGTCTGCACGGTGGGCAGAAGGTTCCTGGTTCGAACCCAGGCTGTGAAATTTTCTTTCCTATTTCCATCAATTACTTAACATGTGACTCTCGTTATCCAATAGATAAACGTTCAAATACTATTTCTCGTTCTAACTCTAATACTAATCCTAACTCACAGAATAATTCATCAAAAATTTTATATCAGTTATAGTCATATCACCACGAATCAGTGTAACTCGATATGAGCTGTTTTTGTGGCTCGCTAATTTTCAAGGCAGTACTCATTCTCTCTCCAAGTGATATTGAGCATCTCCTGGATGATACATGGTATGGCTCAGTTGGACGATTCCTGCTCTAAACCTTATTGTTAATATACTACTACAGGAAAATATCGATGGGGATTATGGGGTGAATGTGGTGGCCAAGAGATCGTCCATCTGTCTGGGAAATGGTGATAAAGTCTCCAATGGGGTGGTGAGCTGTCCTGTTGGAAAACACTCTTGGCCGATGTTCCTCCATGATAGTTATGCACAATTTTCTAGCATGTCTAATAATTAGTGCTGCTCACTCTCTGCTCAACGAAGTAGAACAGATCCTATCCTGTAGCGATTTAATGATCTCTTATCAGGTGAGTCTTCACGATAATGTCGTTGATTTTTAATTAAAGTTTTTAATGATTTCCGCTTGAGAGTCGCCATTTTGATTAATACCGCCTTGCATGCTGGGATCAGTCATGTATCTTTTTTATAGTACCAATCATTTTTGCTCACTTTGTGTATTTAAAGCATGTATTGTTGATTATAATGTGATATGTTCTTAGGCCATTATCCTGTTCTCTCCCTACCCTCAGCATCTGATACACTATTCACAAGCATGTTCTTATTCATACACATCCTCTAGCACCTTTCTCAAACATGCTGATACAATATTATTCACCGGGTCATGCTATCGAATAATACATTTACCTATTCATAATGTTTCGCAGTTAAAGTACGCATAAACTTTTTAATTTCGATATTGGTAATGATAGATTGCTCATTTTCAACTGGTTTTTATTAAGAGAGATTACATATTGTTATTTGGGTATCTTTCATGCATTTGTCTTGGATTGACATTCCATTCAGCGATGTGACGTGGCAGAAGGCATGGACACGTGTCTTATTAAACTTGCGGAGTTCAAATCTGTCTTAATGACCTTGTTAACGTTCCTGAAGATATGCCAGATCATTTGGCATGAGTCTTTGCGTTGAGGGTTTTCTTGCACTGCCAAACGCTTCATCATTCGAACAGTATTGGGTGTATGAGGAGGGCGGGTCTGATTCGTTTTGCTTTCACCATGTTAAATTTTCTCGGAATGGCAAATCTTCTAATTGCTGCAGGAAACTTGTTCATCAGATTTTTAGATACTGCAATTCTAAAAAATAAATTAGTTATTAATTTTTTCCAAAAAATTAAATTAGCTCCTTTTTATAAATTAATATTACAGCGATGTTGTGCATTAACATTCCTTTTTCCAATTCAAAAGAAAGAAAAATGAACAGTATTGAGAAGAAAAGGTCTTGATAAATTATTCCGAAAGTAATGCACAAAACAATCAATATGTATACAAAATCTGTTGAGGATCTAATATACCAATTATTAAAATATTTTAAGTCTAAAATAATCGTTATTAAATTTTCTTGGGAGATAATCGTTAATTCAAAATTAGTTGTAAATGTGTTTCATCGTTAGTTTAATCTTGCTGTCTTTTAGACTTTAATTATTAAAAATTGCAGAAAAAGGCGATAATCCGTTGGAGAAAGATAATGAAAGACATGCGGTCAGGAGTTATCTTGAAGCAACAGGATATCATGTCTATCGACGAATGTTGGTTGTTTAATGCATAGCCAAAAATTAAGTTGAGTAGAATATATTTAAATTAGAATGAAAAATAAAATTTAATGTCGCTCATGTGAATAAAAAAATACATTTGTAGATATCCACTCAATCTGTAATAACTTTGGAATTTATATGCAGTCTTTCATGTTGGAAAACAAGTCTTGAACTTAGGAGTTCCCTCGTAGAAAAACACTGGAATCCTCAATGATGAAAATACATTTGCAGATTATGCAAAAACACAGTTATTGAAATTTGGCAAGAAATCTACATAAATATCAAAACAAAACTAACCTAATCATCTCCAAGGCTTATCTTAGCTCACACAGCAATCTAATTATGTATCTTTCCAGAATGTCAATTATTTTGAAGATTCCGGTAATGTTACTTTAAAAGTTACAAATATTTCTTTTTTTGTTCAGTTGCATGACATTAAATTTTGTTTTTCCTTATAATTACTTAATCCATAGCTTTTCGGCCATTTTTCGCCTATCTTCAAGGTACCAATCTGCTATTATCATTTGATCCCGTGGGAGGAAAGAATAGTAGTAAATCATATTGACAGAAAATTAGTCTATACATAGTAAGCATTGATTTCTTCGGATTGAGAAATAGCTTCAGATTTCTTCGTGGAAGGAAGGTCACTTACTTTGAGCCGAACTTAAACGATCGTCATATTCACTTTTCGTCAACAATAGCAATACATTGCAAATTCTTTCCTACTTCTTTGGAGACAGAAAGGCATACTTTCATTCGCCGTTCTCGGCCACACATACCGTCCGTCTATAGTACCTTCCCTAATATACTCAATTGCCGGAAACAGATAAATAATGTACCTTTAACTTCTGGGATATCTCTCAAAGTCTGCCAAGGGTCTATTTAAATTGTATTCTTTAATTCGTCAGCATAATGAAGAAGGACGTGATCATGAGGTTCATTTTGAAGGTTCATATCTCTAAATTTTGCAACCAATGCCGAGCGGTTCTTTCGGAGACCAGAAGTATCCAGCTCCTCACTCTACTAACTGGGCTACTACAGACACTGGTACAGCTAAGCTGTCTCCAAGTGTTCTAACTACTGCTAAGCAGTTAAGTTGGAAGCCCAAATGATAGGGCAGGCACCTGGCTTGCAGCTTGGGAATATCTCTGTACTAAACCGCAGTGGCCCAATTGGTAGAGACAAGAAGCTAGATATTCCTCGTAGTGGATGATTCGAATCCAGGTCGAGGGATTTTTCCCTTCATTTTTCATCCTTCAATTTCAATCTTTCACGTACTTCAAAGACATAGTGTTGTATAATTTTTTTTATTTTACCAAACTATTTTTATGGTTTATAGATTCTTAAATATTTTACACTCACTCTCTGAATAAGATCTCTCTGTTTCTATTCTCAGAAAATTTCAATTTGGCTTCGTTTTTCCATAATCTCATGAAAACTACACCAAATATGGATACTTTCCAATCTCGGTAATTTTTGTTAGGAATATGAAATATATCATTTTTGAAAATGATGGTGCATTTGTATATTCTTTATCTTTAGTTCTATGAAGTTATTCTTGGCAATAAATTTTACTTGCAGTTTAAATCTTATAATATACTCGCTAAACTGCATTAAACATGTTAAACGTAATATATAAAGAATAGAATATATAAGGTGAAGAAACGCCATGTTTTTGAATCATCATATTTCAAGGAGAATAAAACCGCGATTTATAAACTCTTCTCTCTATTTTTGTGATCTTTAAAAAATCCATATCTTTTTTATAACATCGGAAATTTGACAACTGGCAAAATTTAAAATTCGAACGACGTTGCTTCTCCGGTGTTTGACAAACGGCGACGCTCAAAGCGGAATGACAATTTTCTTCGCCACCCATCCTACCCGCTACCTTTGCTACTATCTACCAATAACCTCATCCTTTCTATTAAAATGGGATTTTTTCTTTCTTTTTCCGCTTCAGAGTGGCATATTACATAGAAACAAACGTTTAAAAATTTTACACAAGCCTGTAATAACTTATATTCGTCCCAATGCTTTAAGCTCCTGTACTATTCCCGAAAAAGATTTATAGAAGATATTTTGATCCTTGGAGTCGATCGTGTTCCGCAGCTATCCACAGACTCAGACTACTTGTAGTATTATATTAAACTTAAGTGTTAAAACCCATATAATGAAATAAACATGAAAGAATTAATGAGTGTCATTCATTAAATTTGAAATTTGAAAAATGAAAACGCGAACGACTACGAGGCATTAATGCCATATCACTAACCGTTTTATCACTGAGAATGATCTTAGCAGTCATTATTGCGATTGAGGAAGCTCAGTTTTGATAAGAATTAATTCCTCGACCCTGTAGCGAAAGTCCTGAGTTAATCTATTTTTTACTCCTTTTATCCACATTTTTTAATCTTCATTCTTTTTATTCTTTTTGTTTCTCTCCAACGTAGTATTAGAAAACGGAAAAGAACTCTTATCTTCTTTCGGTTCTCATCTTTTCCGATTGAATGACATATCACATATTATATGTTGCCATTAGAAAACGTTAATAGTTCTAAAGACCACGTGACTGCTACCCCCACAACTCCAAACCCACTGAGACAATTTGGTCCAAACTTCATCGTAATGGAGATGTAGCCTAGAAGAATCTGATGCCCAGCTTTCACACCTACATACCATATTGGCCAGATGGACCCCTCTAAGTCCAATCCCTGTAACTCCGGTCTTAATAGTAGGCCAATTGTAACTAAACTAAATTAAATCAGGCTGACATTGTTATCATTGAGTTTTCTTACTGCAAGAATGAGCGCTGAGTTCAAACTACAGTAAACTCCCGACACTGTTAAGTTTATTTTGCAAGTGTCTAATAATTGCAACCTTCACATGATACGTTCAAAATTGCTCATGCTCGACAGTGTTGATTTTACATACTACATGAGATTGTAATGACGTAGTGTTTAAAACAATAAACTTTAAAGATAACAAAGACCAGGCTATTATACTATATCAAACAAGACATTAAGCCTCCCGAGGAAGGTATAGGAAAGTAACGGAAGTTCTGAGTTCATCAATTTTTACCCCTTCATCTGCACTTTTTAACCCCTAATTTTTTTTATCAAAAAATTTATTTTCTCGAACTTAATATTTAGAAAATTTAAAGAACCCTATATTTTTTCCTTTCTCATCATTTTCGATCGAATGATATATCACACACCACTGGGACAATTTGGCCCAAACTTCATAGGAATGTAGATTTTGTCTAGAGGAATATGCATATCGGATTTCACTTCTTTACATACCTAAATACCACATAGATCACTTGGTCCCCTCTAACTCCTACCCCCGTAATTCCGACCCCATTGCGCCAATCAAAACCAAACTAAATAGTGAAGGTACTCTTGCCCATAGTAAGCTACCTTCCGAATTTCAACCTTCTACCTCAAAAAATTGCAGAAAATATGAAGAAGACGGACGGACAGACGGACATTGTGAAACTAATAAGTAGCTCCATTCTTCCGCTACTTAATAATTTGAACCCTTGCGTGTGGCATCGGTCGGAGATTTTAGACACAGAAATGTAAATACTGAAATAAAATATAATTTACATATAGACTAGGCAATTTTCATGCTATAGGTCTTCACGCAAAATTTACTTAATTTTCAAATCCGCAGCAGTCCTTTGGAGGATCTCTAGCGCTCGCGATCTACCGCCTTCGGAAACATATCCTCAATGGTAATATTCAAGCGAGTTGAATCCAGATTTTCCATGTAGTTTAGCCAGATGACTCTAGGTCTATTCCTAAAGGTTGAAGAAAAGCAACTGTCTAGGAAGACCGGTTTGCGGCATCCGTATCAGTGGTCATACTAATGCACCCGAGACCTCTCAATGCGGAGAAATAGCGGCTCAACACCTAATGACTCCCTTATTTTGCTATAATGCACTCTATCTAGCAGGGTAATATCTGCCACACTTCTCAGGAATCTCATTTCGGCCGCTTGCACCAGCGATCGCACTCTTTCGATTATTACCCAAGACTGGTGACCATAGGTGAAAATGGGGATAAAGAAAGATTTGAAACAGAGATTTGAAAACTTTGTTTCCTAGCTGAGGTTTCGTTACTAACACCAAGCTAATATCAAGTAATAAAGGTAGTAGTATCAAAAATATAATTCCCAATTAATACATATCTTAATATAATCCAATTATAAAAATAATTTTTCCCACTATATATAATTAAAACCAATTTTGCTACATATGCATTGATTCGAGATATTTGCGGTTTTGATATATAATTAATATATGCCAATTATACTTTTAGCATTTATAAATAAACTAGCTGATTTGCCCGGCGTTGCTCTGGCTGTTTGTTTGATGAAATTTTGCAATATCTAAATTTGAATATAAACGAAAAAGCCTTAATAAAGTATATATTCACTTTGGAAAAACAAAAAGAATTCTTTTATATGCTCGCACTGGAATTTTGTGTCCAATTGGGTTCACCCAGGAAAATTCCACATTGTATCCTTAACATTTTAATATATCAAAGAAAGGCTATGAGTATTGATTTATTTTTGTCTATACATGTATAAAATAAATACTTAATAGATGGACTGAGAGACTTAAGGAACTCTGTTTACAGCCTCTCATCAGCATGTCTCATCAACATTTAACCGTTTCAATAGAGTAGTATTCAGTCATAGAGCGTGGAATCATGTCATGAACGTGGTTGATTATATTGATATATTGATAGTATCAGTTTTAGCAGCAAGGATTGGCGTCTCACACAATCAGTTGAGATCTTTAGAATTTTCTAATATGATTAGATAAACATTATCTATAACTTCTCTAAAGGAATTTACTAAATTGCAAAAACCATATGAAAAATAAATTCTCACTCATGAGGAAAAGTACCTATACCTTTTCAGCAAAAGCTTGAGCAGCTGCACGCCTTGAAGTTGTATTCTCTTATTTGTTTTAGAATAATTTCTTACATCTCTCTAAAGATTTTAATAAAAAAAGAAATAATAATGATTTTTTATTTATTTATTTATTACTTTTTATAATTATCCCCCTTAAAACGTGAATCATTAAGGCAAGCATCGTACCTGACGAAAAAAACAGGCCCTGGCACGGAAAAGTCATCTCATCTTCTTAGTCGAAGCAACAATGTAACAAACGTTGCTTCTTCTAACATTGTTTCAAACATTCTTCATTGTTTCTAACAAACGAAAAAATACTGATTGCTAAAATCCAAGATGGAAACAATGAATATTACATTGTTGCTTGGAGTAAGATGGTCAGATGACTTTTCAGTGCCAAGGCGTGTCTTTTTCGTCGGCTGCGGCATGTATTAATTTCATCAACCATTGTTCACCCAGCCGATTGTTGGCGCAAACACCACGGGCTGATTGTTCACACATGCAAAGAAACAAATATAAACCAAATCTATTTCATATTTATAGATATAAAAATTATTAATTTCTACGTTTTAAAGAGGCTTATCTCCAGTTTTAGAGTTTTTCCATCATTGTGGTAATATTACAGAGCTGTGTGTTAAATTTCATCTTTATAACTTACTTCCAAGTAGCAATTTAAAACCGGACAAACATACTTACATTACCTTTTATATGTATAGATGCTAAATGCTACTTTAATACCCAGATTAATTAATATTTATAAATGCTAAAATTATAATTGGCATTCTAATTTTCTATTTTAATGATAGGGAGTAGCTTTGACTGAATGGGGGCCTGTTTGTAATGTTTAATTTAATATTCCGTTTTTATCTAGTTGAGGTATTACTTTTAAAGTGTATATTAAGTTTTGGTGTTTTTCCTCAACATATACGTACAGGGTAAATAAAAAGTAAGGGGACAAACTTCTGGAGGTGATTCCTGTCAGGAAAAGGAACAAAAAAGTTCATATCAACATATGTCCGGAAATAAGATAAGAAGATATTATATTTATTCTTTTGCCGATTTGCTATTTTTCTCCAGCAAATGTTGATCAAATTTTTGACCATTTTTCGCCCCTGAACGGTTCACCCACCACAATGATTGGAGCTGAGTAACTTTGGAATTCGACCAAAAGGTAGTCCCTAGTCGTCGACTAGTGAAAACCGAACAAAAAAATTCCAAGTCCTTTCAGAGATATCGTGTTCAAGGGTGGATAGACAGAGAGACAGATAAACTTGACCATTCGCTTAAAGTGGCTTTCGCTTCTTAGCTATCACGCGTCGACATTATATTGATTTTTATCATAGCCATTCAAATAGGAAATAAATACCCATTTACAAGTTTTACAAGATTTATAATAGACATAGGGAAAAATAAAAGACAAAATAGTCACTCATGGAAAATTTTCTTAATGCAAAGATAATAAATTTGTTATCTATAACACCACATTTTTATACTGATTGGTGGACCTGTTCTTCATATTAAAAAAACGTCTTAACAGTGCTCGAAGCGCAAGGTCGGACTTCGAGAAATTTTGAATTTCATCAGGCTCGAGACAATTTAGTATTTTCGATGGATGTTTTTTTTTCCCTTATAAACAGAATGAAACCTGCAGCCCAGTTTTTAATTCAAGTGATATGGGAAAGCGTATATAATTTTTCCCTCCCAGTTGGATTTTAAGTTAGCAGAAAACAATCGATTTGAAGGTGGGTTGGAGTTGGGGGGGTGTTCGATTGCCAATTGGTGTAAGGTCTCCAACACGTTCGGTCTCACCGCTCCTCCACTCGATCTCCACCTCACCCTCGTTTTCATGCCCACTTTCAGATAAGAAAATTCTATTTTTCGTTGGAACTTTTCGAGCTGTTTCAGCATCGATTTTCGTTTTGAAGAAGCCCTGAATTAGAAATTCCTCCCTCCACACAAGGGGAACTAGTATCTGGGCCAAGCAGCCGTATGCAAATAGAAGTACGTATCGCCCTCGCTTCGCACAGAGAAGTCTCCACCCACCGTTCCTTGGCATTTTGACAACAGGCTTCAAGGACGAAGCGTGGTTTCGTCTTCAAAAAGTGTCCCAAGCAGCCCCCTGTTCTTCCTTCCGAGGCGAAAATGAAGCCTTTGAGTCCCCCTTTCGAATCAGAGTTGTGGAAATTTCGACGCAGGCGACCGAAGTCATTCCCACGCCGCCGCGATGAAGGCGAGCGCACGCTTGATTTCGCCAAGAACAAACTTCATTAAATTCAATTAAGACTGATTCGAATTTATAAACTGTGAAATGAAAGCGAACGACAACGACGAACGACGACGAGCAGACTCTCAGAGAAAAGGCGAAAGGTGGTCGGTTGGTTCGCATGTCATGGTGGTATGGAGGTTTTGGGAGGAAGACGCTTCTTTAAGCAAGCAGAGAGGGAGAGCAAAGTTGTTGGCAAAAGTTGAATAAAATAAATAAGAAAAATGAAAAACATTTTTAGAGAATCAAAAAAAAACTTGAATAATTTGGTCTGACAAAATTTTATGAACAAAATATATTTTTATTGAATTAAGACTCTATAGCTTCACATTTACGAATAGTGCATCAAAATCATATTAGCTAACAAGTTTGGCGCTATTTCTTACCCTTATCTTACCTGTTCGCTCAAGTTGAACCTGGCGAAAATGAATCGCTGTAGTCAACAATTACATAAATCACGAGAACTGTTTCAAGATTATGACTGATCGCTATGTTGCTCTGTTCGAGTAAACAAAAGCGATCCAAGAAAGACCATAAAAATGACAAACAGTAGAATGTCATCGTTTTCGTTTTTTTTTTTTGGAAATTACAGCGAATGCCTATGAGACAATACACCGAGACTGCTTACGGTTGTTGCGACCAAGTCTTGTTTTCTGCTACATAAATTAACAATGAAATTCGCATTCTTCGGACATCACTTGTATTATTTTCCAACAATAGATAATGTTAAATTTATTGTATATCATTCGCCGCATCGATGCTTACGTAGTGGAAAGTATCCAACTTTTTATCTCTTACTGGCGTGCCAGAATTGTATCTCATTGACAACAGATAAAGAAATCCATTATCTTTATTTAAACCATTCAGATTTTTTGCCCTGAATTTATTGGTTACTACATGAAAGTAAATTAATACACCATAATGTTCGCTGCAAACAGTTGCATCTTCTGCTCTTTATTCTGAAGTACTAGCGAAGCCCTTACTTATATCAAAAATATTTAATACAGAATTAATGTGATAAAACATGATTATAGAATTATAAAAATGTAAATTAAAGCATTTTGGATGAAAAGTTTTATACACACTTTAATAGTTTAATAGATATTATCTATCGACTTTCTATAAAGGCAAAATGGAAAGTTGACATTCCAAGATTATTACATGCATGGAATGAAAACGATTCTCCGAGACATGATAGGTTGCCTCAATGAGAACTTGCCAGGACAATGGAGAGAGAGGCAATTCACTGTGATCAGAAGCTCCGTTACATTTTGAGCCCCTGCTGTAATTATAAAAATCAAAGGTGATTTATAGCTATCCCTTAATGTCTGTAAAAATTTGATATTACAAATTTGCAGGCTTTTCTTTTATTTTCAAACTAGCTGATTTGCCCGGCGTTGCTCGGGCTGTTTGTTTGATGAAATTTTGCAATATCTGAATTTGAATATAAACGAAAAAGCCTTAATAAAGTATATATTCACTTTGGAAAAACAAAAAGAATTCTTTTAAATGCTCGCACTGGAATTTTGTGTCCAATTGGGTTCACCCAGGAAAATTCGACATTGCATCCTTAGCATTTTAAAATATCAAAGAAAGGCTATGAGTATTGATTTATTTTTGTCTATACGTGTATAAAATAAATACTTCATACATGGATTGAGAGAGTTAAGGAACTCTGTTTACAGCCTCTCATCAGCATCTCTCATCAACATTTAACCGTTTCAATAGAGTGGTATTCAGTCATAGAGCATGGAATCATGTCCTGAATGTGGTTGTTTATATTGATGGTATCAATTTTAGCAGCAAGGACTGGGGTCTCGCACAATCAGTTGAGATCTTTAGAATTTTCTAATATGATTAGATAAACGTTATCTATAACTACTCTAAAGAAAGTTACTACATCTATAACTTCTCTAAAGGAATTTACTAAATTGCAAAAACCATATGAAAAATAAATTTTCGCTCATAAGGAAAAGTACCTACACCTTTTCAGCAAAAGCTTGAGCAGCTGCACGCCTAGAAGTTGTATTCTCTTATTTGTTTTAGAATAATTTCTTACATCTCTCTAAAGATTTTAATAAAAAAGAAATAATAATGATTTATTTATTTATTTATTTATTACTTTAATTAATTATTCCCCTTAAAACGTGAATCATTAAGGCAAGCATCGTACCTGACGAAAAAGACAGGTCATGGCACGGAAAAGTTATCTCATCTTCTTAGTCGAAGCAACAATGTTTCTAACAAACGAAAAAATACTGATTGCTAAAATCCAACATGGAAACAATGAATATTACATTGTTGCTTGGAGTAAGATGGTCAGATGACTTTTCAGTGCCAAGGCGTGTCTTTTTCGTCGGCTGCGGCATGTATTAATTTCATCAACCATTGTTCACCCAGCCGATTGTTGGCGCAAACACCACGGGCTGATTGTTCATACATTCAAGGAAACAAATATAAACCAAGTCTATTTCATATATATATATATAAAGATTATTAATTTCTACGTTTTAAAGAGACTTATCTCCAGTTTTAGATTTTTTCCATCATTGTGGTAATATTACAGAGCTGTGTGTTAAATTTCAACTTTATAATTTACTTCCAAGTAGCAATTTAAAACCGGACAAACATACTTACATTGCCTTTTATGTATAGAATATATACGAGGTCTGTTCAAGAAATAACCGAACTTTTTTTATTTTTTTAATTTTCTTCTGCAATATTTATTGCGCACGTGCAAAATTAGTAGGTGCTCAATGCATTTGACCATGGCTGTATTTATGTGTTTAATTTTGTGCAGCTAACTCTTCCGAAACGACAATAGCATAATCAAATAAAATTAATACGCTAATAGAGGGTTCTTTAAGCGGTGCATAGACGTATTTTATTACAACTGGTTAAGCCTTTTAAGAGATATTAATTTTTTCCTAAAGTTGAAGATATGGCTCTAGTGTTCATGCACGAATCAAAGTCAATAAATTCGACATGCACGGATGCCTCTCATTGAGACGAATAATTTTTGTAAATGAATTTTGGCTATGATGAGCCAGTTTTGAGTTTTATAACCTTTTTATAACATTTTTATAACCCCCTGTAAAGGTTCCTCCTGCCCCTCCCCGCAATATTTTTTCTTTTCATGACACAAAAATCGGAAGCCTGTGCTAATGTATTATTGCACAATTTCAATTTATTACATCTTCTACTCGTATGTCTCTTCAATTGCAAAACGTAGGCAATCAGTCATTATAGACATTGTAAGGAACTACATTTATCTTCATTATATTTAAATGGAAAAATTGTCATTTGACAGGTTCAAAATCGGTTTATGCCTGAATTTTCAGTAGAGTTCACGCTATTGCGATTGCGCACGACGGACTATTTTAGCAAGCGATTAGCGCTCCTCTTCATGTACCAAGTTTGATGTATTTAAGTTATTTATTGAGAAGCAGACGGAGCGTATAAAGTTAGAAGAACCAAACAATTTATGTTTGTATCATTTTTGAGACATACGACCCTTCTTGTGGACATGCCACAATTGTAAATTTTTACTGGAGAGAATTCACAACATTAGGATGAAATTGTAATTTTAATTTCATAATGAGATTTTGTTAAGAGATTTCATAACTCAAATATCCTGATTCCGATCGCAGTTGGTGGTTACTTTTCTATATTGATTTTTCTTTCTTTAAGCATACTTTTTAAAAGCTTGTCAAAAGTAATTTTTTTAGTCTTTTCGAGTCTAATTTCGCAAGTATAACGAATTTTTTTTATTTATTTCCCTAACTTCTCACGAAAAAGGACAGATTTCCACAATATTTCTTGATACGCTTAAAATTAGCGAAAAATAACCCGGAAATTATTTATGCAGAAATGTATCGTATATACTCTTTTATAACATGAGTTATAGAACATAGAAACATCCAGACGGAAAACATGACCTTAAAAACGAAGGAGATTCAATAAAAAAGGGCAAATTCCCCGGATATTTAATAAAATTCGGCTCGATCTCATGAGACGATTAGAACTTAGGGTGTCCCAAAAATTTGGTCTCATAGGAAATATTGAGAATACAGAGAGATGAATACGCAGTATAATACAGCGATGTTATAGCCTTTGTTTTAGGTAGGAACGTTGGAATAACTAAACAAATGAACTAATTTTGTATGTTGTGCAGATAAACGAATGCAAATGAAATGGAGATTACGGGTGAGAAGTACACAATGCAGGGCTCAAGAGGAGCGTCAATTCGAGCTTTTGTTGCCGTAATGTTTTTCCTACCTGACACAAAAGCTATAATATCGCTATGTTATACTTTTTATTTATCTATGTCTATTTTGAATCTGCCGCATTTCAATATCCCCTACAAGATCGGATTTTTGCGATACCCTGTGTATTTTTGCGATACCCTGTACATAGGGAAGGTTCTGACAGAGTGCAAGAAATGTAAGGACAAGCATATTTTGAACGATAGTGAAAGAATTATGGCCGCCCCACTAGACAACTGCACCGGAAAAGAGCAGCTTCTTGTGATAAAATGTTTGTGTTCATCATTCATAAAATCGAGAAACACTTATTATGAATGATGCAAACCTTATAATGGAAAGTTGTGTGAAGCAAATGAAAATGTACCAATATGTAGAAAGATTTCAGAAAGGCCGAACTTCTGTCGTTACCACCTAATATGTATATGAAATTTGAGACCCTGACCATACTCCATATATTCCAGGCCCTTTTCCATCTGACAATCACAGGTTAGGTCGTGTAGCTAATTATAGTTGTGTACAGGCAGCCAGAAATATGGACGGTAAAAGAAAGGTAATAAAATCAAAGAAAACGCCTATTTACATAACATTTAAAAAGTTATTTTTACACAGTCCCAAGTTTTATTTTAGCACACGACGCGGCAACGAATGATGTTCGGGATCCATCTGGCAACCTGTTAATTAACTCGAAGTGGGCGTCGTGGACATTTTCTGTTAGCTCATTGAAGAATAAAATTCACAGCAACTGTCTCTTTTTCAAGAAGAAAAGCGAAGAAGAAATCAGTTTTTATAGGAAAATGACGTAATGATGAATAATTTAAAACTTGTTTTAATAAAAATAAATTTTTGAAATTAGCCCAACTGCACAAGTTTGAAATTTAATTTTGAATTAAGATTCTAAAAAAAAAAAGATGTATGTTATAATATTTTTTAAGATCTGGTAATACGAAAAGCAACTTCATTTCGGAAAATATAGGCACAATCCTCAACCATTAATCGATAACATTTTTTCTTAAATTCCTAAAATCGTTTGCATTTTTTCTTTTTGTCGTTTTCATCCACTGTCTGCCTGGTTTCACGATTCCGCCGGCCGGCGTCGTTTCCATCTTGTAATCCCGAGTTGCGCTCGGGCGGCCGAGGCATTTGGACTTGGAGGGGGAAAGAGCGATATCGGTGCCGACCAATGGACTCGTGGCCTGCATAAAATGGCAGAAAATTCTGATAGGAGCGCTAGGCGATCGTTGCCATAGCAACAGGCGTCGGCAATGACGTTGCCTTCGCCGAGAAGGATTTTGCTGTATTAAGGGTTGTATTTAGTGTCGAAAGTAAAACGGGTTCGTATTTCCTCTACAAAATGCTGACACTGGTTGTAGGGAGCGGCAGCTGTTCGACCTCCTTCCCCCGTTCAACCTAGAACAATCGATATTTTCTCATTGGTCGCCGGCGCTGGCTGATGCCACGGTCGCCGCTGTTCCTTCTGCCGCCGCTTGTTGCTTTTTTCCTCCGCACACAATCCTTAACTGATCCGGCAGAAATTTACGGCGGACGGGAAGAAAATACGTGAAAGTTTGCGGTGAAAAATGGAAGATTCTTCTCCTCACCCACCCCGACGTCCTCCTTTTCTCTCTCCCTTCCCTAACCATTATTATTTTTTTTCACCTTCTTTTCTTTTATCAGATTTTGAAAATTGGGAAAAATTCCAAATTTCAAAGTGGCGAGTTCCAAATGAACTCCTTTTTCCTTTCATGATGCTTGAAAAGTCACAATTTATTTGATAAGTAAATAAATCGCATTTTCACTCCTATTTTTAACTCAGAAATAAATGACAAGACAATAAAATAGACTGAAAAACCGAGAATGACTTTTCAAACTGACTTTTAAATATTCCTTGTTTATGTTAAGAATTATATAGAAATAAATATTTTTCTTGCAAGTAAATTTAAATATGGATGTTTTATAATCATTACTGTTTTCAAGTAAAATAACTGCTTTCGAGCATTAGATAAAAAATATATGAAGTTGTAAAGATAAAAAAGACGGAAAAAAGGGCAGATATGGATCGAAATATAAAATGATATTTCTATATGAGCATAATAATTACAATTCAAACACTGTCTTAGTAATAACATAAATTACACAGGTCAACGATGAAAAACCTTTTTGAATAAATTTGCCTTATTCTTGCGATTTTTAGTGGTGCTGAATCAAATCTGCTTTTAGATTTTATCTATCACGTGGCGTTTCCAAGTTATGCACATAGAGACTGCAATGTTAAAGTAATATGTGTGAAGAGAAGCGGCTGCAATGTTAAAGTATCCATTGTTTGGCCCACAAGGAAATTTATCAGCCACCAAACATTGAACAATTTAAAAAGTTTCGTTGAAAAATAAGAATTCTGTAGTGATAGAAAAAAAAACTAAGTTCAAATACGGATTCAGCATAAAAAAACATCAGCTCTTAACGTCAAACAAGTTTTTAAAATGTTATTTAACACTGAAAACTACTGGCCAAAAGATTAATTAACATTTCCATTCCCAATATACAGGGTGTTGCAGATAACTATAGGGCAGTATAACGGAAAGCCTACCCG
>JAHWFO010005382.1:1856317-1897530 GCA_023313115.1 Rhysida immarginata | reverse complement strand
AATAATAATAATAATAATAATAATAATAATAATAATAATAATAATAATTTAATTCAAAACATTCGAACAAAGGTCCCGGCATGCCCAATATGAAAAAAAACTCCAACAAAGGGGCAGTCAAATAAACAATCACAAAACCAAATCACAAGCATAAAATCTTAAATATTCAAACCTAGAGGGATTAAAAAGGTCCAACTCCCTAAAAAAAATTTGATATACACTGGGATAGTTACTTAATATCTGGTCGGGCCACCTCTGGCCCTGTGGAGTGCAGCAATACGGCGTGGTAGTGAGTCTGCAAGTCCCTGGTACACTTCTGGAGGCAGTTGACACCAGATAGTCTGCAGAGCCGAAGATAGTTGCTGCCCGTTCGTGGGCAGATGATCCAGTGCCCGGAGCCTGACTTCAACAGCATCCCAGATATACTCGATGGGATTCATGTCAGGGCTCCGGGCTGGCCAGCTCAGTCGTTGAACCTCTCCTGTATGCTCCTCGAACCATTCGCAGACGACATTGGAGCGATGTGGTGGAGCATTGTCATCTTGAAAGACTGCTACGTCGTCAGGGTGTTGAAATGTCAAAAACGGGTGCAGATGGTCTCCGATGAGTTGACGATACCGTGGACCATTCAACGTTTGGTCCAGGATAACCAGAGGGCCCATTCCAAACCAGGAAAATGCACCCCAGACCATCACTGACGCCCCACCACCCTGCACCACCACCTGTTGGCATGCAGGAACCATCGTTTCGTGAGGTCTGCGCCACACACGGTGTACAGTTGATATCGTGACTCATCTGACCATATGACGTTACGCCACTGTTGCAGAGTCCAGCCAAGATGGTTGGTGGCAAATGCACGCCGGAGTGTCCGATGACGCTGGGTAAGCATTGGCACCCGTGTAGGGCGACGGCTGCCAAACCCGAGGGCATGCAGATTCCGACGGATTGTCCACCGAGAGACGTTTCTAGTGCGGCCAATATTGAACTGGTCTGTGATTTGCTGCACTGTTGCGCTCCTGTCTCTCTGAATCATTCGTCCCAGGTGTCGCCGGTCACGATCATTCAGGGCAGCTGGACGCCCGGTATGGTGCCTGTTGTGGACTGTGATGCCTTCATCCAGCCATTCCCGATACACCCTGGAGACAGTTGAGCGGGGAAAGCCAAATTCCAGCATCACTGCCGAAATGGAACATCCCATGCGTCGGGCACCTACTATCATACCCCGTTCAAAAGACGTCAACTCGCGACGACGTGCCATTTCTGATTAATCACTTATCCAAGCTCTTCCCACAACGTCTAATGGTCCATTCCCAGAATCCGTTACTCCTGTGAATTCGTGAGCCATGCCCATCAATCAATGTGCTTGCTATCCCATGAGTTTTGCTAACTCAGTGTAATCAACAAAAGTGTTGAACGGGGGAAGAGTCTTTAATAGAAAAATAGAATAAATTATTATTGCGACTACGACGATTTGGTATCAAAAATGAAATCTGGCCAATAAGTAATGAAAAATTCACAAGGTCACGTAAAAGCTTAGATAACCATTTAACGCGTATAGAGTTAATCAAGCTCTTAACATCCAACAGGTCCAACCCCCATACCCTTCAATATATAAATATTGGATATTAAATTGATCACGAGAAAGTCGATATACAAAATATCGTTGGACTTGTTCCAAGTTTTCTATATGATGTGAAGAACAATCACTTTAGACCACACAACCAAAACAAAACGAGACAAAACCAAGGCTCGGAAAAGACAAGTTTTAGTAGTTTCCCAAAAAGTAACTTACTGTCAAAAATAACTCCACGATCCAAATGAAACCAAATAAAAATAAGCATGAGGCAAAATGCCACCATTTTAATAATAATAAAAAATAAATTAATTAACCTTTCCAGTAAAGGAAGAAATAACGGTTTTCTGAGAAATAACATGTAAATGGTTCGCTTAAACCCAATAAAAAATCAAATTAATAGCAGTTTGTAGCTCTTCAGAATCACCTGACTCTGAATACGTGTGAAAAGAGACTTAACTGTAGTATATCATCAGCATATAAAAGAGACTTATCTGTAGTATAGTGGCTGACATACCCAGGTAAATCATTAATGAAAGATTATAAAGAAACGGGCCAAAAAGAGGTAGTCGAAATAAAGTTATTAAATTTCATAAAGTAGCCTACTGCCTCCTCGATAAAATCTCGTCACTCAACTAATAAATTCGGAAGATATGCCATAGAAATTTAATTTGGAAATCAAAATATCAAATACAAACTATCATAAGCTTTTGAAAGGTAAAAAATGTACCTGCCTGATCTCTATCTTTAATAAATTGCTTCAAATAAATTAAAACGGTGATAAGATTATATTATCATTATTTTCAGGGAATCTAAATACAAACTCCAAGCTCTTAGTTTCCCTGCATATCTTAGCTGCTTAACTGGAAGTACATTTTATATTTTTTTCATATTTCAAAGAATTCACAAATGTTGTTAGGAATTTATTAATTAAACATGATACAAGCATGTTTAATATACTTTTAAAAATAAAATTAAAAAATAAAAAAGGAAACTATATTAGGAGAATTACACTAGTCAACACACATTTTGTGACTAAGATAACGCATAGTGTTCTTAGTAGTAATTTGTATGTAGAATCCGAATCTGCTTTTAGATTTTTCTATCACGTCACGTTCCCAAGTTATGCACTATGAGACTTCTATGTTAAAGTAATGGGTGTGAAGAGAAGCGTCTGCATTGTTAAATTATCCATATTTTGGGGCCGCAAGGAAATTTACCAGGCCCCAAACACTGAATGATTTAAAAATGTTTCATTGTAAAACAAGAAAGCTGTGCGTGCTAGAGAAATTTAAAAATTATATTCGTAATCAGCAGAAAAAATACTACCAAAAATCACCCACTTTCATTTTGTCACAAGAAAAATCTTAAATTTTGTTGGCCAGTGTTATCAACCTATTTCAAATATGTGATACAAATAATTTTGATACCTTATTTATGCCTCGTTTATCGGCATATATATAGTGTAGTTAAAATAAAAGTAAAAAATGCTGCAATAAAAGCTTGAAATTACAAAAATACTCGAAAAACTAAAAAAATTTTCACCATGAATTCACCAGTAACAATTCACCCAGTAATTACATTGTATCTTTTGTAAAAGAAATGCTGAAGCAGAAAGGCAAGTTCTGCTAAACTTTCTAAAGTTACATTTGAAAAAGAGCCTATTTCATTTTACATACAGTATATAAATATAATAAAATATTTTCTTATGTCTAGAATTAAATTTATTCCAGTTTTTCTGCAATCATTCGAGACATTAGTAGAATACTAGAAACTGTTTTTCGAGCCCAGATTTTCTTTCCTTTTTCAATATTCAATACTATTTTTGCATATGAGAAGATGCGAAGGATTTCGAGACAAATATATGTGAGTAATTTGTTATGCGGAAAAAGCAGTCTGGTATCTTAAAGTCTCAATTACATTAGAGTATATACAAGGATTGCTTCCGGATTTATTTTGAATCTAATGGAATTCAAAAAGGTTCCAGTACCAGTGTCATAGTTTTAGACCCTAGATTTAGATTCAGGCAATTTCCACTATTTCAGAAATTGCCTACAAGCATAAAATAACACAAATATGTCGTCTTTACACTCAAGACTTCGGATTTTAATAAATAAAACAATTTTATGGTATAATTTAATATGGTATAAAGTAAATTTATTAGATTTTGAAAAGCGGAGAGAGAGCGAAATTTTATTTTTATTATATAGAGTAGTTTCAGTTGATTTGAACAATTTTTATGATTTGATCTTATATTTATAAATAAATTGTTTTATAAATTATATTGTTCCGAAATTCTAACGTAATTCTTTTTCTTAAGTTTTTTATAGACTGCAAAATCTAAGACTAAATGAATGCGACTAAAAATATAGTAAGCTCTATTTTCAAAATGCCCATAAATTTCTGAATTTAATAATAATATTTGCAAATGGCAACGAGAGATCGGAACCGATCAACAAGCGATTGTACACTAACATTGTATTGAACAGTTTCAAATTATAAGCTCGAGTGCGATTGTTTGGAAATGAAGGATTAAACAGTTTCATACATTTTATTAATAGGAGAGAACTCATTGATTTTTGTAATCCCTAATCAAATCGGGTACCCTTATAGCTTTTAAAAATGCGAAAATCATTAATTATCTCATCATTGCTATAATAATTCATAATCCCTCTTCTGAAAGTGGCAACTTTTAATTAAGATATCGATCCACACTGTTGAACAATATTTATTCTGCTGTTAATCAGAAATCAAGTTCAGAATGGATTCGAAATTTATTCCGGGAAATAACAGGCGGCCGTCAAATTGATCCAAATTCCTGCGTTCCGATGAACGGAGAAGGGCCTTTCAGTTTTTTTAATAGAGTAAAGTTGCGTTTCTAATTTTTTTTTTACAAATTAAATATGAAACTATGAAAAGAAATATACTGAAAAATTATTTTTCAAAATATGATTAAATATGTAGGACGGTAGACATTTTAATGAATAAAAAGTAACATCCTCTGCTGTACATCTAGTATGGAGATGGTCTACAATACATTCACTGAATATGAGCTGTCATTTTTATTTAAAGTGCGAAATATTTGTTTGATATCTAATACATGCAACAAATTTATCAAAGTTATCTGCATACAATTAATGATGCAATCTACCCCTATATACAGGGAAATTCCAAACGGTGAGTACAAACTCGGGAAGTAAATTTTTACAGAAAAAGGAATAACAATTGTCCTACAAATATATGTCCAGTAATATACACTTAACAATATTAGATATATTATTATGAATATAATAATCATTATAATATGTATTAGTTTATTATATGTATTAAATGCAAAGCAATATGGCATATGAATATTTACCGAGTCAGTAGATGGTCGAAGTACTCCTCATGTATCCCCAGAAGTAGAAATCAAGACGCGACAGAATCCCCTCGACCGATCCATCTGCCGGGAAAGATGTTAATCTGACAAGCGGTACAACAGAAAGGGTCTGAAACTTCCTAATAGTACATGGCTCATCGAACTGCCAATGGTACATCATTCAACAAGATGTAGTGTGTCCCGCCGAATTTACAGAAACAGTGGATCATCGAGACGTTGCGGACGGTGGGCCTGAGTAGCTTGTTATCGAGAATCCAAATTCAAACGTTCATGCTACGAGGCGTATTCAGAAAGTAAGTTTCATTGTGTAATAAAAACAAAACTACTACCGTAAGCCGGGAATAACTTTGCATAAGAGAACGCAAACATTTGCTGCTCTCAAAGAACTTATTTTGTGTTGAATGACTTTGTATTTAACACTTTAATGTAATCTTATTGTAAACCAAAAGAAATGCAGCCTAAAATGCAGCCTGCCGACGAACTCTTTTAGATACCGGAACAGGTGGTAGTCATTGGACCCGAGATCCGGACTGTTAGGCGGATGGTCAATTTGTTTCCAACCAAAGATCTGAAAAGGAATCCATCGACAGCCTGCGTTTCAGCTTTTGATGAAGAAGTGAAAACTGTTTGGCTTTCCTCACCGGCGGCAGATTTCTATGAAATGACCATGCAGAAGCTCATTGAGCGCTATGACAAGTGTTTAAATAAACTTGGAAAGTATGTGGAAAAATAGTTAAAGGTACATAGAATCTGGTAAAGAAAAAAATTTTGAAACGTACTATATATCGTAGTTTTGTTTGTATTACAAAACGGAACTTACTTTCAGAATACGCCTCGTATTTTGCAAGTTCACTGTGCAACATGTACATATATGGGACCATTTCTGTTCCTTGTCTTGCCAAGAATCATGTCCTGAAATTTATCCCCACCGTTTGAAACCACCTTGTCTATAAAAAATCTTTATTTGTCTGTAACCAGCAATGGTTTTAACCACAATTTGTAGGAGTTATGAATACAATTCTGTGTTTTATTTTTCTGGAAAACTTGAAGAGTTGTTTAATCGCAAGATTGCGGTTATTAAAGATAATATAATGTCCATTTTTCACTGGTTTAAATATTCAGCATCGTGTTTCAAAACAGCATTCAGCAAAGGAACATGCGGTTTTTCCTCTGCCATGGACAACTACTTTTCGTTGTAAACATTTTTAATATTAACCCCTGAAAATAAATGAAAACCAAAACAAATCTTTTTAATATTTTTCTTTTTCTTTTTCTTTTTAAGAAATATATATCAGATGTGAAATATATTTGGAATTAAAATATTAATTAAATTTTAAGGATCATCCCCGCAACTTTTTTTCTATATTTACACAACGATAATATTTACATTATATTTCAAATAAATTTGTTTTTTTTATATTGACGGTATTCTTTTTTACTCTTTTTTTCCTTCTATGCCGTTATTCGAGTTCTGTTTAATTTGCCATGTTCTTAGTTTATAGAAAATTTTTGTAATAAATGGCCAATTTCTACTACAGATTCTATCATGTGGTAAGTTGGAAAATCTTCAGCTTTAACAAATCATGTTAATCCTTTGATTTCATAAAACAATATTTTTATTTATTCGTTGTTGATTTATCTATTCGTTGTAGATGACGATATAAAGTAATTGTTTAATGGACGAATTTATGGCTTCGGTCATAAATGTTAATCCAGATATGGGTGGATGAAGCAATGATTGTTACTACGATTGTCAATGTATTGTATCAATCTTCGCAACAATGATTTGGATCATCAACTCTACTCTCAGTTGACATTTATAACCATAGCCCATGTTTTCTGGATTTATAAATTCCCTTTTAATTGCCTTAGCTATTGAAATGGTCTTCTCATAAAGTTATAATGGCTTCAGTTGATTTTGTCAACACTAGTCAGGATCCATTTGGTACATTATTCCTCTGGAGCGCGAATGAATAAATAAAAATAAGTAAATAAAAAATTTAAGCACTTTATATGTTAAAACATTCATTAAGTTATTTTTCACCAATTTTAAATTTCTTGAAACTTATCACTCCGATAGAATAACATTGAGTCTATTGAGATGTATATCTTACCAATTCCATCAAACCAAATTATCCCAAACAAAAGTATTGACGAATTTAGGAGAGGAAGACGAGACACAAGAACCCTGGAATTCAATAATTAATAAAGCCTTTGCCAAAGCAGGGACGATAGCCTCTATCCGAAACGTCCGATTTTTAATTTTGATTTATTTATTTTATTTTTTATTAAATATCTATTAAACAAAAAGTATTGTAAGAAGGTTTTTAATTTTCATCTCTCAAATCAAAAATTTAAAAATAAAATATGAAAAACATATTAACTCATATAACGGCATTCTTTGGAGCAGTCATAAATATGTTATTGATGTCCTTCATAAGGCTTTTTTGAAGAAAATGTTGCCTTCTTCTTGGAGTGACCAGTTTTTCAAACGCAGTATTTCCGTAATAGAACTCATTATCACACGGATAGGTAATAGATAAATGGATAGGTAGATGTGGACGAATTCCTTGGCCTCCACGATCTCCGGACCATTTGTACATGGGGCATTTGTTTTGGGGCATTTATACATGACTAATATCTGCGAATTCAACAAGATTATTTTCTTTTACGCATTCCGAGGACAAACACAAGCATCCATGCCCACAGCGGGATTCGAACCCGCGATCTAAGCAATAATTATACCGCCTCTTCGGATACAACTAGGACTTTTATTTTTTCCCACAAGGGTTATACAAATTCTAGTTCTTCTTAATAAAACATTACCATCCAATCCTTTACAGTTATTTCAGAGCATGTCAACTGAAAGAAAAGGACTACTACAGAGTGATGACTCGCCAAGTTTTACTTCAAAACATCGAGAGTAGAGTGCAATTGCATCAGCAATATTTTCAAGATGATTAAAATTCCAGGGAAACTTTCTTGTGAACTGTTATAGTTCATTTTTATGGAATCCTTATAGTCAATATATTTTGGAAATAAAGTAAAAGACACAAAGAAACAAAACATGAATTAACGTTTTCGAGATTTGATGATTGGAATTAGGCTACATTTATTAGGCTATAATTAGCATTATTATGCCAAAAATATATATATATATATATTATAAATTAGAATTGTATACATCAAAATAGCATTGCAGATGCTCCATAGCCGAAACAGGTCTGCTAATAAAGGGGTGTCCCAATAAAACGCATTGTTTATTCAAAAAAATGCTGACCCAGTATCCGATAAATGTCCCCCACGACTCTCACTCTTACTGGAACGACAATGGCGCGTAATTTAAATCCGACGCTTTTATTAGAACGCCCTGTATATCGAAATGGAAATAAATGTTAAATAGAAAAACATATCCTGATATATAATACAACATCATGACCACTTTTCTCTATACCGATTGTTGTTAGCATCAATACAACTTTCTTTTTTCGTAGTTTTCAGCTCTCATTGGTTTGTAATGTGCAAAAATATTCTATCGTGTAAGGATTAAGGTTTTAATAATAGCTGTTAATATCCAATGCAGCTTTGTCTGTTAATTAAATTTAAATGAGTTCAGTCTCCTTTTAATGGGGAAAATCGTAAAATTAATAAAAAAAAAAATTAATAATAAATAAAGTCACCAATCTTGAAAAACGATGAAGGAACTTGTGAGATGGAAGAAAACTCAAAGGATGTAGTCTATTGCAGATGTTGTTGATAGTAGAAATAAACCCAGTCTATTGAGGATGTAGATGAAGTCTTGTGAAGATAATGTTGATAGGGGAAAACGACAATCTTGAAGGAAGTGTTGGTTTTGAAATAAACAACATCAACAACATCTGCAATAGACTACATCCTTTGAGTTTTCTTCCATCTCACAAGTTCCTTCATCGTTTTTCAAGATTGGTGACTTTATTTATTATTAATTTTTGTTTTTATTAATTTTACGATTTTCCCCATTAAAAGGAGACTGAACTCATTTAAATTTAAATTAATCATTTAAACTCCTTGTCTGTTAATGTCTAATTCATGTACTGCATTTGTATTTGTCGATAAAACGCGATCAATTTAAATGTATTAATTGATATTTTAACTGTTCCTAACTTATAATCAGCACATTTTAAATTATTTGGACTATTACTGCTCAAATTATTGAAAAATAAGATTATGAGAAAATCAGTAGATCTCTCATCAACAAAGAAAGGCATTCTGCGTGAGTGCCCAAAAAAAAGTATAAATTTTGTGTCAAAAAAAAAAGGTGTATACGAAAAGTGGAGTTTTTTTTAAAAATCATTCTTTGAATATAATAATTTGCACGCTCCGTAATGATGCCAAAAATGCTAGTTCCCTTGGGGATTGTAAAGTTTCACATAAGGGCTAGAAATTTTTTAGAGGAGATGGAAGTCTTTCTAACACCTTAACAGCTTAAATTTTGTGGACAACTTATAGAGACTCTCTGTGAGAGTTTTAAAATTCTAAGAAGCATATTATTAGTTGAACGTTACTATTTTTTCTTCTAGCGTATGTGTGAAGGCAATAAATAATTTTCCTTTATAAATGTCTTGTCTTTCTCGGAATTGGAAGAAACCCAAAATTTTGAAGGTATAAGGATAAGAGCAACTGTCCATCATATGACAAGATTATTGGTAAAAAGATATAATACAGATCAATAAATTTACAGCATATCCTGCAGTAATCGACCTAATACGGGGATATTCATTAAAACTCGCCTGAGAATTCTTATTGTTCACCCATTTTCAAAGATTATTGGGTGAATGATGCTTGTATTCATACAATAGGTTGGGAATTGTATTTATATGGCCTCTTTCTAAGGGAATTGAGGATTGTTTTCCGTAAGATAACATTGCAAAGAATAAATTGATTTCTTTCTTCTGTTTTTTCCTAGGAATCGAAAATTTCGAGATCGACACTCCTTATTCGATTTTTTTTACTCATGTTCATTCTATTTTTTTTCACTTCATTTTCGTTTTTAGGAATCAGGAGTCGTGCATTACTCGTAATTTGCAGTCTCGTGCTCTAATTAAAGAATTCTCAAATGGCTTGGAGGCAAGCAATTATCCTAATTCTTAGCTGGGAAAAAAGTTCCCCTCTATTCCCTACCAAAGAAACTTTTAGAAAAAATCATTTTGAAAAAGCATTAAAAAGTACATTTTTCTAATCTAACTTAATGAACTTTTATATTAGCGAGGAAATTTGCTAGTTAGAAAAACTTTTAATTCTTACCAAAGTAAAAGTGAGTTCAAGAGATTTTGTTGTAAAACTTAAAAACTTTTAAATGTTTCCAATAAATGTGTGAATGCGAGCGTTTTTTACTGCTCGAAGCTATTACAGTATGATATGCAAGTATCTTTAATCGCATTACTACATTTATTCATTTAATAAGTATTCAAATCTTCATAATATCATACATGTGTATCGAACATAAAGAACTTGGGAATCTGCTCAAAAATTTGTTTTCTCCTTGGGACTTAAAAATCTTAATGTTCAAGAAAAATCTAAGGACATTTTCTACATAAATCAATGATGAAATAAATGGTAGAAACCAGGCTCAAAACGGTAGAAATGATTCACAAAGACTTACATTATACTGGCAAGATGATTTACAGGACGGTCTCAACCTGTTTGCCATCGTGTTTAACACACAAAAAGCAGCAAATGATAGTACCTTATGTTTAGCGTTATGATATTGATGAAAGGGGCAAAATGCCATTTCTGTTTTCTTAAATCTTTCGATTAATAGAGTGGTAAAGCGTATTGATTTTTCTTTCTTCAATAGCTTTGAGAAATATTAATAATATTAAATTTAAGTTTAGTCCCTTATAATATATGGCATTTTAACTATTTGATAAGCTACGCCTGTCTGCTGTAAATTTACGTGTTTGAGTTATTTCTACCTCAATATCTACTCTTACATTTATATTCATACTAATACAGTTATTATGAAAGTAGTCGCCGTTGGTATCTATGCACATCCGCCAACGTTGTTATAGCTGCTGGAAACACCTCTGAAAGCATTGGCAGGAGTATCCAGTATGTCTGTTCTTGTAGCAGTGACGATCTGTCCTCAGCTGGCTGAAATCTTCGCCCAAGTAGCTTTTCTTCTATGAAATCGCATGATCCTGTGCCATTTCATCTTGGACAAGCACCGACCGATAAACATTTTATATCGTTAATATCGGGCACATATTTAGATATAAAAAAGCTGCTTTTGTATCATATAGGG
Organism: Rhysida immarginata; assembly: GCA_023313115.1. Taxonomy (NCBI): domain Eukaryota; kingdom Metazoa; phylum Arthropoda; class Chilopoda; order Scolopendromorpha; family Scolopendridae; genus Rhysida; species Rhysida immarginata. The sequence continues at coordinate 1,886,292 of JAHWFO010005382.1, read as the reverse complement.
AAAAGAACAATGATAAACGTTTACAGTTTTATGTTAAACATACAAAAATTTTCAATTAAAAAAATAAAATTTAAGAAAAGAAGATTAGTATGAAAAGCTTAGTAAGAAAAGAAAATATATACATATCGTCAAAGAGAAAGTCGCCCCCAGAAGGAATCGTCAGATTGAACATTTGAAAGGAAATTAGTATTCACCACCTACAACAAATGATTAAACAATGAGCAAAATTTATTGGTCAAAATATCAAAATCATTATAACTCTCAAAACGATATTGGGCCGCCATTATTTCTAATGCATTCTGCCACACGTCGTGGCATGGAGTTGTACAAGTTCTTAACGTAGTCTTGACTCAGCTCATCCCATGCAGACTGAACTTTAGGTTAGAGCTCTTGCAGATCTTGTGCCAGCAGTAGAGTCTTAACAGAACGTCCCATAGCATCCCATAGGTTATCTATGGCTGCAATTTTTTTGACGATGAGTATACATTCTTCGTAAGAATTTTTTACTGATATCTAAGAGAGTTGACTCTACGGTAATAGAGACAGTTGGGCATTCTTACATTAATGTAAAAATAAACAGAATGAATGAAATGACTCTAGCCTAGTGAAATTAAGCTTAAGCAACTATACAGGCTGTTTCAAAAGGTATAATCCAAACTTCAGGCACAAGTAGGAGACAGTAAGGTGAACAGATTCTGTTAATACATGAGGGGCCGGAACTCAACCATTGTCAAGTTAATGGGGAAGCAAATGACAAGTGATAAAACATGCAAATGATGGCACAACACAATCACGTTGCAGTTCTTTGGCAAGGAACACGTGCTTTTGGAGGATATGCCCTTGGCTATTCGCATGCAAATGTGATTCCAACATGATAGAGCGCCCCCTCATTTTAGCCGTGATGTGCGCATTTACCTTCAGGCAACATTTGGCAATCACTGGATAGGAAGAAGTGGACCTGTGGCATGGCCTCCTAGGTCACCAGATCTCAATCCGCTGGATTTCTTTTTTTTTGGGGGCCACATGAAATCAGTTGAGTACCGAACATCTGTGACAAGCATTGGAGATCTGGCAGCTCGCATCGCAGTTGTTTCAGACGACATCAGAGAAATGCCCGGCCGCATACGGGAGTCCATGTTGCGCCGATACCATGCATGTGAGGCCATGGCTGGCTCACATTTTGAGCAACTTTTGTAAAGCTTCAGTGGATTCGCAGTTTTATAATAAACGTATGCACAGTGCTTTAAATTCCTTTTGATGATAGCGTTGAGCTATTCGCCATAGATGACAATGCTGCTAAGCCATACAGTGTACGAAAATATTCAGACACTACATAGAATTCGAATTTTAAACCTACGGGCATATAATTGACACCACTAACAAAAGGAAAGCCCAAGGAAAGCTGACGTGTTTTCATTCAGTTTTCTGATATCTGTCGAAATATCCCTGCAAGAACGTTTTAAACTCACCTCTCCGCGTTAAAGACTAGGAGACTGAAGGCTGCGGGGCGCACTCCTTAAATTTCTGAGTATGAATACAGGAATCTGAAAATGCAGTTTAAAAATTGCTGATAAATATTTTTCTGTAGCCACTCCAATGTTCATTGTGGTTTTATTGCTGCATTCATATCTTCGGTGTAGATTTTTATCTAGCGTTTTATTATAATTATACGCCTTTATGGTAAAGGACAAACCCGCCTGTATGGTAAAGGAACCCATGATAAAGACTATGGGAAGAAGGAAAGAGTTCCGTGGAGTCGACGAAGAAGCTAAGACGAAGCGCTGGTCATTTGAAGGAAGTTCTTTGTTTTTGAGCTCCTCCTCCAGTTTTCTTCCTTCCTCGGCTCATAAACATTTCGACGGGAGGCGGCGGTGAAAAACAATTGTTTTCCCCCCGATTGTTACCACATAATAACTGGAGCAAACGCTTCGAAGGAAGTGGAGTCCATGGCACTCATTCGTTGGGGGAGGGGCTGTAACGTCGCCATCCTTCAGACGACGAAAGGCAATTCCCTCGGCAACACTAAACAAATGTAGTCGGAAATGTTGTTTATGAAGATCCGTGTTTCCCAGATTACCCACTTCCTGTTGCTCTCGTGCCTGATGGCGGGGATAAATATTAAAAAAATGCCCAGGCACAACTCTAAACAAAAGGTAAATTGGTCACGTGTGCATGAAGAGAAAAAAAAAAAAATGAAACACGAAACCCATCCAGGTTGGCGGTGAAGGGGGCAGAACACGAGTTTTGTTTTCAAGGGAAATTGTTGGGTCGTTGACGAGGAATTTGAGCGTTTTACTCCGCCCGTCAAGGAAGTTGTTGTTGGCGCTCGGGTCTCTTCGCTCTTGTTTTTGGTTTTCTTCTTTTCTCTTGTTTTTATAAAGCATTGCGACGAAACACGGTTATCGTTAGTTTTTATTCTCCACTTGAAAACAACATTTCACGGAGAATTTTTATTAAGGGAAGGTGGAAGTGTACTTTCAAGTTCCACGGAAGTCGTATGGCGGATTTTTTAAACCGCCGCAATAATCATAACTCTTATTATGTTTTTGTTCCATTCTGTTTGTTATTTTATTTTATTGAAACAATCCAATAACATTATCCATTTACTCTCTACCATCCTATTAATGAAAACATTAAAAAAAATAAATTTTTATTTTGTAGGAAATCCTTTATGGTAAACTAGCGTCTTCATAATGCTTTTCTTTACATTAAAGTTTTCTATTTTCTCGAGTTTATAAATTACAAACATTTAAAAAAAATTGGAAAATTACTGTACATTAAAGGGGAAAATAAAATTGTCCCACCCACAAGGAGTTATCCGAATGAGCCAAAAGTAGGTATACGGCAAGAGATGCATCTGAACACATCATTATTACGTTATGGGGGAAGGATTCTAGAGATTAAGGCGTCGACTACTTAGGTCATTTTGCGCCTTTTACACAAGTTATATCTGTACGCAGCCCGGGACAAACACAAACATCCATGCCCACGGCGGGATTCGAACCCACAGCCAGGCGGACTCGAGAACTAGAAAGCCTACGCCCTAGCCCTCTCGGCCACCTGGCCGGCTATTACGTTATGGAGCCAACATAATAGATACCAGGGGTGAACCTGCCTCAGATGTAGGTGATCATACAGGTGGCAAATGTCATCTTGGGGTACGTCTGCCCAGGCCTGGTGAACCTGCTGTGTCAGATCATGGAGATTGCGTGGTGATCGTAAACTACATCCTACCATGTCCCACACGTTCTCAATTGGCGATAAGTCTGGGGACTTTGCGGACCATGGCAGGCAGTTGACATCATGCAGACATGCCGAACTCAGGTTTGCCATGTGCGGTCTGACGTTATCCTGTTGAAAGACTGCGCCGGGTATGGTGTGCAGAAAGGGCAGTAGTGCGGGTTGCAGAATCTCTGTGACGTACCGTGCTGCTGTCAGGGTGCCTTGGATGGTGACTAAAGGCGTTCTGGTATCGTAGCCGATGGCACCACAGACAATGATCCCGGGTGTTAGTCCACGATGGCGATACCGGATGCATTGTTCATTGCCACGTTCCAATGGTCTGCGCCACACCCGTCCGCATCTGTCGTGGGTGTCCAAACAAATGCGGGATTCGTCGCTGAAGACCACCGAGCGCCATTCCATTCGCCAGTCCACTCGTTCACGACACCATTGCAGTCGTATCGCGCGGTGCTCAGGTTCAAAGGGAGACACAACAATGGACGCCTGACAGACATTGTCGCGGCGTGTAACCGGCGTGCTATTGTCGCTATTGACACTGGAGCAGTACCGGGAATAGTGATGTTGTCGCGCAGTTGCCGCAGAATAATGGTTCTGTCCGCTGGCGCTGTTCGCAGTATCTTCTGGCATGTGTGCCTTCCTCTCGCCATTGCCTCCAACATCGGCCTACCGTCCGTGCGTCCCGCGACACATGGACAGCAATCCGTCTGGTTGAGCATCCAGCCTCGGAGAGGCCAATAATCCGACCTCGTTCAAAGTCCGTTAATTGCGTAAACGGTTGTCGTTGTCGTCGTCGCGGCATTGAGACCGTTGTGCGGATTACTGTACTCTACGTTCACGAGGCAGTTGCTTCCTCCCTACTGCATGGAAGTCTCGCACAGGTGTCAACGGATGAGACTATACAGGCATCCGGACACCCTGTATTAACCCGTGAGCATGCATCTAATCGTTTACTAGTCAGAGGTAGACGAACCCCCCCCCCCACTAAGTATAGATAAGGTCGAATAACTCCTTGTTGGTGGGGCAATTTCAAAGCAAAGCAGTGTGTTATGCAGTTTATCTTCCCAAGTAACACACATTTTACTTAAAATACGAGAGCCACTTCAAAAGCATTTTAAATTCAATTTATATTTTACACTTTTCTGTTTATAGAATATACAGGGTGATCACAAGGCTTACGGACTGGTGATCACTGTCATAGTAATGTACATCTATGCCAATAAATGTCAACTTTTTGTGGTCAAGTGGATATTGTGTCTCCTGTTTCTTCACACTGTAAGTAACGACAGCCCCAGAGGGTAACAAACTTCGGTATTTTGTGGGGTAGGTCATTTTAAGTGATAACTGGTGTATGAACCTAGGCCCTATTCATTTCATTTCAGACTATAAGAAATAAAAGTTTTGAATTACTTTGACTGAAGACTTTAAGAGATGCTGAAAGAGACTGCATTTCACTTTCCACAACAAATGTGGTTCCAGCATGATGACGCCCCAGCCCACTGCGAGGAAGACGAGTAACCGAATGATCACGCATGCATTATCCCAACAAGACGGATTGGTCTGGAAGTCGTACCGTTTGGCCTCCGCGGTCCTTTGATATAAATTTTTTAGATTTTTACCTTTGGGGGCCACCTAAAATAGCTAAGTTAACAGCGTCGACATCAGTACTCTTGAAAAGTTACTACAACGGATAATTGATGCGGCCAATCAAATTCTCAATAAGGATGTCATACTTCGTGTTTATATGTTCGATGATTCGTAGGTTGATTCGTCTGTGTTTTGTTTTTGCGCACTTGTTATACTAAATCGTACATATTTTCTTAAGCTTTTAAATTAAATATTAATTATAAGTTTTTAACATAAGTTTTGTTTACAGACTTGCTACTACACTAATATAATTGGAATACAACTTGATCTGTTGTAATTCTGTAGTTAATTGGAATACGACCTATGTTTATATGACATTTTTTCTCAACCTGACGTCCACAACAAGTTATCAAACTTAATTATTACACAAAATGTGAATCACCCTTCCCGCTTATATTAAAATTTAACTCAACCTATCCCCGCTGGTAGCGCAGTTACAGCTATGGCTGCTGCGATTGAAATTCGTGAAAAGCAACCTTCTATTATAGACTTCCTGTGTTATGAGAATGAGACAGTGGGAAACATTCGCAAGAGACCGAAAAGCTCTATGGAGATGATGCGGTCGCTCGCAGTACGGTTAATCGGTGGATACGCAGATTATCTGTAGAAAAAGGGACACAACATTATTTCGGACTCTCCTCGCAACGACAGATCACACACATTTACATAAACACTTGACAATGTACATATTTTTTTGGAAGACAGGTATGTAATTGTGATAAATTGTCATTTCTATTAGGATTTTGGGGAAGCAACAGTTGGGTCTGAAAAATGTTTATGCCAAATGGGTTCGAGGACGTTGATAGAGGCCCACAAAGAAACTCGAATAGCTCGAATAGCATTGATGATTTCTTGCAGAAATTGCAACGGGTGATAAAATATGGCTGCAGCTTCTTGAATCTGAGACGAACTTGAAAAACTTCCTAAGGAAAAAGTTATGACGACAGTCTTTTTCGATTCAGAAAGTCTCCTGCTTTTGGTCATCATGCCACGAGAAACAACTATTAAATCTGACCATGTGAAAAACATCAGCTTGACGGAGTCGTGATTGACCGTATCGCTAGAAGAACAGGAGGAGGAAGTTTTGCTGTTACACGATAACGCTCGGCAGCATGTCAGTCAAAAAACCAAGGACGAGGTCACAAAGCTTGGCTGACCAGCATTGCAGTTCACGACTTAAGCCCTGATCCGGTCCTGGCGGATAACCATTTGTTTGGTTGAAACTTGTTGGCTCATTAAATCAATTACGCTTTGTTTTATCCGGACAATTATTTCAATTAATAAATTAAAAAAAAAACTTCTTCGTGGAGCGAGATTTGAAGACGATGAGCCCCTCGTAAATGCTGCGAAACAATGGCTCAGACGCGCTGGTCTAGATTTGAAGGAAAAAATCTTAATTCAAGAAGGCCTAACAAAGTTGAATGAGATGTAGATGATGTGGAGAAGTGATTGGTTTGGTTTGTTTGGTATTAACGTCCGTTTCAACTGCCATGGTCATTTCAGGATGGCGTTATAGGGGCCGCAAATTTAGTCTCGCAAGGGTTCTTTAACGTGCAGCCGGCAAACGACTACACGGGACCAACGGCTTTACTTCCCTTCCGAAGGAAGTGCGTGATCCCGCTGAAAAAATCCTCGTCGTTCTCGGCCGGGGTCGAACCCCGTCCTCGGGCATCAGAGGCGATCACGCAACCACTCAGCCACCGAGGCCGATTGTGGAGAAGTGAACATTTCATTCCTAAAGAATGTGTCAATCATGCTATTTTCTAAGTCGGTAAGTCGGTAGAGACCAAAGGGTCTCTCTAGAGCCAGATGGCTAGACTATTTGGAGTTCGAGTCGCTGGGTATTATCATTGGCGGAAGATCGCGAGCGCTGGAGGTCCTGCATAGGGCTGCTACCCCGCGACCCTACCGGATAAGTGGGTTTGAAAAACGAGTGAGTGAGAATTTAAATTTTAGCTAAACTTCCTAATAAACAACTAATTCATTTAATTTCATCCAAATTTACGTACAGTTTATTGCACGTTAAAATACCAAGTATTCCAATTTACCAATTAATATAATTGCTTTATGGCAACGTATAATTATTAATGTGACATGAGCAATTGAGTAATCGTGTCTCGACCGAGGCCTACGAGATAACAAGGCCTGGAAGCAGAAAAATCACCTGACTATCGGGGTGCTAGCAACAACCCAACCTTCAATGTCCCCATCTTGGAAACAATCAGTGTTTTTCCGTTTGTTGGAAACAATGGTCAGGTGACTTTTCCGCTTCCAGGCCTTGTTTTCTCGTTAGCCTCGGCCTCGACAAAGTGACGGGAAAGTGCTTGTGTCCACATCAACAATGCTTAAAAGATAAACAGAAAGCACCCCGTAGAAAAATTCCATTGTTAAAAAGTGGTTAATGAGAAAAAAAAGCACGGTAGAGAAAATTGCTGTGATTTATGGCCGTGCACAAAACTCTTCAAAAATGGATGCTCACTTCGATTAACACTATGTAAAAATCACGGTCTATATCGTGGTGCACGGCCGTAAATCACAGCAAATTTCTTACAATGTGCTCTCATAGCTTCCGTGCGCCGCCACGGAGCTTTTTTTTTGTCCTTAACCACTTTTTAACAAAGGAGCTTTCGGACCATTGTATTTTATACCGTGACAGAAAGAACATTTTATTAGATAAAAGCTACTTACATGAATGCTCATTTGGTGTGTACATTTATACGGTCGTCCGCCGTTAGCAAGATACCTTAAAACGGATTAACTTTTTCAAATTCTGTTTTCAGAAATATGATCTTAGCTCGGTTGTATCAACTTTTCAGGATTTTTCGTGGACCCCTTCAAGTGGAACTCACGTGCTAAAACGGTGACCATCGGATGCTAAATATGTAAAGAATACCAAGATAATAGCATGTCATATAACAAACGCTTCGTCAAGAATGAATACAGTGTCAGTTTCTGTTTATATTTTAAGCACTGTTGACGTGAGCACGTCATGCGAAGATAGCTTCGTCGACGTACGATTGCTCAATTGCTCAAAATACATTAATAATAGCATTTCTGCTTCGCAGATAAAGCTTCCTCTTGGAATGTTTACAAAATTTTATTCCTTCTTGATTCGTCACTACGAATCGATTGTTGTATCTCATGCCGTTATCATAGTAATCTTAACGGTCACTGTTAGAGCAAGTTCAATAGACCTGAAAGGTTTCACGAAAAAGCCTGAAAAGTTGATACAGTCGAGCTAAGGCCTTGATGATTATATTGTTGAAAACAGAATTTGAAGGAGGTAATCCATTTTCAAGTTATCGTGCAAACGGCGGACAGCCGGATGGACAAACGTACAGATCTAGGATTCATTTTTATAAGTAGATTTTAGCTAAAGCTCCTAATAACAAAGGTCTAGAATAAATATTGAATTAAAAATGCTGTGCATTCTTTTTGTATGACCCACATGTGTGTTAAAAGTAAATATATTCATATATTCTGCATAATCTTAATCATTAAACATTCGCTTAAAATGTTTTTTGACTTATTTTTTTGAAAGCAATAAAAATTGCTTGGTAGCTGTATGAGATTCTTGTTGTTATCTTATACAAGGTGAGTAAAAAAAATATTTCATAAGAGTAGAGAAGAAGGGGAAACCTTAACATCTATGGATAACTACATATGTAAAAGTCCAGAAAAATCGGCGTCTTGTTGGTTGAACGGTGGTTGAAAAATCAGCGTTATTGAATGTTGATGAACTTATTTTACATGTTAGATCTACGGAAATAATGTTTAGATGATTAATATAATTTAGATAATAAAAAATTTAATAAAGAAACCATGCTCTAAGAAGGCATTACCTTACCGGTAATATTTTACTATAATTTAAAAATACAGAGACTTAATAAGCAAATAAAATTCTCTGCTTTTCGAATTGCATATAAGCAAAAACTTGGAACGTTTACAAAACGTAAAACCGAGAATTTGATTAAAGGATATTCCTTCTAAATTTCCATAAATTCCAAACGATAACATTAATCCAATAATAAGAAATCTATTTACTTTTTTTCTTTTGCTTTCATTCTAGCATAAGATTCAGTGGCTATACTCTCACCCAACCCCCTACACGACAGGGTAATTTTCTACATTCACCAAATCCTGTGAAGGAAGGGGAGTCGGGTTTTATTTTTTCTCCTCTCTCTAATCTCCTTCACCATCGTTATTGAGCTTTAATTTCTGAATTTTAAAAAGAAAATGATTTCGGTTTTATTAAGTCGGAGCGATTAGAGCGGCGGCGCCCGTCCTCGGCTCTCGCCTTGCTCCCGGTTCCAGTGCCGTCTCCCCGGGGTTTAAGGCAGTTATCCTCGCTAATTGACCAGAGTAAAAAGTAATTTCTCGATAATTCCTAGCGACGTTGCGGTAATCTACATCGGCCTTGATGAAGTAAATTTCCATCAAGACATCCAGAGGTAGAAGAAGAAGTAGTAGAACGGGGGCCACGAAAGATGGGAAGGAAGGGGAGGAAGGAAAAAAAAAAAGAAAGAAGAAGGTAGGCAAAGGCTTCAAATCCTTATCCACTTAATAAATTAGGAAGTTATTCAAATGAGTAACTATCAGCAGCGAGGAACGCAAGGGAATTACCCCTTTGAATGCATGAAAATTAATGCGAAAAAGATGAACTTTTCAAAAGAAAGCGAAGATAAAACGTACAAGCAACTTAGCAGTCCAATTACTTTGTTGATAATGTTCTTATCGTTGGCGGTGAATCTAAGCTCGAGGAAATGTTAAGAAGGAAAAAATATATTTAGCATTTTTATTTTTGTGTGGAATATAATCGTGATTTCCTACGCTTGAACTGTTCTTACGAATTCTCTAATTATAATCTCATTCTCCAAACTTTTTTTAAATATCCGGTCAGTATCGATTTCTATCTTGAGCCACTAATTTATTATAACGCCTCCCCAATTATCAGCGACATAAATCTTTGAAAATCTAAAAAAATTATTTCCTAGTTATTTTGATAAAACCCGTAAATAAAATCCAAAATGACATTGATTTATATTTAAAATATAAACTCACTAATTTGACATCTTGTTTAAAACAAGATAAAATCAGGATTATAAAATCTAGAGATACGTTAACATGATATGTTTGCATACATTTTTGTCCCACTTTATAAACATGGTATCAGGGCCGTGGCATGCTATGATGCAGACAGGCAGCCGCATCAGGGGGCACCGTAAGGGGGTTCACAATCATCATTATCTGAAACCGCTTCCTCGAATGACGACGTTCAAGCCTGGCTTCATATAAAGCAGCATTTGGCAATACCAGACAGCATAAGCATAAGGGGGCGACCTTTGGCAGCATTTGCATAGACTTACATAATACTGACAAAATGTACCACGCGCCCTTGAATAGTATAAAGTCTCCTCTTGAGCATGTTTGTAAACACACGTGCTATCATATTGAATCGAGACACTGTTGCTCGCTGTGGACAAGTTAGTGCATCAATCGTGTTTGTAAATGAAAATAGAAAATCAAAATGAATAATTCTGAATTGTTCTGGGACCACAGCTATTCAGGAACTCAAAATGTTAATTCGGAAGTCGCTATTAAAAAGTGGAAAAGCTGTAGTAGCTGCGTAACAATCAATTGCACTAACGTATTCAATAACGTATTCAGCTTTCATCGCCTTCTGAAGGTTCCTGAACATAAGAAAAAGTTGAGAGAAATAATTGGCGTCCTTCTCCTTATTCTTGGCTTTGTGAAGTCATTACCAAACGGGTAAATACTGTACTCTTTATGGAATAGGCTGCATATAGAATGTTTTTAATGCCTTACTGAAGAATTCTATTTATGATCACCTTGGAAGCTACTTTATGCTTAATATTTTTATATATTTATTATTTGTTTACGAACACACGAAAACGAAATGCTGATCAAATACCCACAATTTAAAAAAAATACTCCTGTCTGGTATTGCCAAATGCTGCTTTATATGAAGCCAGGCTTGAACGTCGTCATTCGAGGAAGCGGTTTCTGATGATGATGATGTGTACCCCTTTCTAAGAAGTGGCGTGAATGTAATGGTTTGTTTGTAATTTTTAGCAAAGTGTGCTGGCAATTTACTGTTATATTTTATCGAAAATTACCTAAAACAATATGCAAGAATGAGTGAGATGTAATGGAAAGAATGCGATGTAGGCTCCTAGTGAGAATTGATAACAAAAATCTGTGTCAATTAAAAAATTAAGATAAAAGGGTACTTAAGCAAATTTAAACTCAATTTCACTGTAGGAACTTGCTCAAATCGCCCATATCAGGCAACTCTCTAGACTCCACTCACTTTACTCTGTGACATAACGAGAGGAGACTCTATCCATTATGCGATGACGATCTTCCCGATATAATCTTAAGCGAAGATGATCTTCCCGTTTAAATTCTGCTCAAAGGACGTTAATATTTTTATTTTTATAATTATTTGGGTACAATCAACACATGATATGACGTCATATGATACCAGTATTTTTCTTCTATTTAAGACTAGCTTTATGATGTTTTTCATTTCTTACTCTTCTTCTTAGCTACCCTAACAAACACCAATGAGCTCAACATTGACACCAATCATTTCCTTCTTAGTAACTTTAGCAGAAAGCTACTTAAGAATGCACGTTTGGTCTGTAAGTTTATCCGGACGGCCGTCCGCCGTTTGCACGATAACTTGAAAACGAATTTACTATTTAAAATTCCTGTTTTCCGCAAAATGATCATTAAGGTTTTAGCACGGCTGTATAACTTTTCAGGCATTTTCGTTGACCCCTTCAAGTCGTTGGATCGTTAAGAATACTAAGATAATGACATGTCATATAACAATCGATTCTTCAATACTTTTTGTTTATCTTTAAAGCATTGTTGACATGGCACGCGCACGTGACGATCGCTTTGTCGCAACTAAAGCTCCTTCTTGGAATGTTTGCAAGATTTTATTTGAATTAAAATAATTACTTTGAGTGAGAAAGCGATTACGTGAATATCAGGATTTTCGATCTATTCGTAACATTTTGAGATAAAATCCAGACTAACTATACTCAAGCTTCTATATGACTATTAGTTACGGTAAAATTATTTTACCGTAATTTTAAATTTTCATTTGACGTAGAGTCTAGTACATCCAGCACAAAGCATGTATTTTTGTCCGCTACAGTTAACCCTCCTAAAACGCGATTTCCATACAACGTGGAACAAATGGATTCTATAAGTAATCACAAAAGTTCTTGCCGTTCTTAATTCCGGAAAACAAAATAATGTATACAAAAAGTAGCGTATCGCTAATCTCCAAAGTTATCCCCATTGGCATCTAGCACCTTCTGCCAACGTGTCTCCAGTTGATCAATCCTCTGGCTGTAAAACTTGCCGGTCTTGGACTCAAAGAAGTCCGTGAGTGCCTTTCGCAGGTCTGTATCATTGGTGTAGGATTTTCCACGAAGATGATTGTCCAGAGAATGGAAAAGGTGATAATCCGTTGGAGCAAGATCTGGTGAGTAAAGTGGATGACACAAAGTTTTTCAGCGAAGCCGCTCTATGGTTTCCCTGGCCACCCGCGACACATGTGGCCTTTGTGATTCACTAAAGCTGGCTCCTTCTGCTGCAATGCCTGTTGCACACAATCCAACTGCTGGGAGTATAGGTCTCCAGTGATGGTTTGGCCAGTTGATAGCAGCTCGTAGTGAACCATTTGGCGTCTAGTCCACCAGACATACTAGACTATGGGGTTCATCAGAATTGGCAAATTCTCCCGACCTGGAACCAATGCGTTCATTCACAGCATCATCCGCAAACGCAAGACACATTCGGCGACTTGATGCTGCTGCTGACAAGCCCACCTTGAAGTCATAAAGCAAACAACACCTAACCATCTCCTTCGATACCTCCATTTGTCTTCACTTCTGCACGAGATGTGATTGATGTGACTGCCCAAGAGCCCTATATTTGTACAGGCTAACCTTCCTGCTCCCCCCTGACAAATTTGGGACCACACTGCACACTCATTTGCATATCTTCTATCACTTCCTTTTATGGCAACATAAAAACGGCAAGAACTTTTGTCGTTACCTAGTATATTACTGTGTGCAATGTGTGCAGTTTAAGTCAGGAACTCGGCGGAATAAGGGCGTAACTCCAAAAGCATACTTTTGAGAAAAAGGAGAAAAACCTGTATTTCAAATGTAGCTCTTCACTTGTGAAAATTTTTGATATCATTTGAACAAATATACCCTTCTACATTGACTTTTGAAGGTAGAATAAAATACAGATATCAAATACTTTTTAATAAAATTTTGAAATTCATTATCATAAATTGATGATGATTTGTAGTCATGAATTAATGTTGAACTCTTGAAAAAATTATGATCTATATAGTAAATGTGCTTCTTGCCTTTTAGAAGCTGACGGGAATTATAGCACAAATTTAATGGTGTTAAGTACAGAATCTGTACTCCTGAGATCCAGTATGCTTTTTGAGGAAACTCGGTGACTTTATTGTATAGAATAGAATGTCAGGGATTCAGAAAATGCAAACCCTTATTCCAGTGAGCTCCTCAATTAGATTAATTGTAAGCAGTCTACCTATTTTTTTCTAATAATTTTTCTATTACATTTTTATGGTCAAAATAATGAGGAATTCCCCAGTTTTTTCATGTCCAAAAATTTTCAGTTTCAGTTATCAAGGAATTCTCCTGTAAATTCAGAAACCATGCAATATTAAAACAGATGGCACAGGCAGCTCGATGCTATTATGACGATCGCGTGTTTGCATGAAATTTGTTTATCCCATCGCGTCGCAAAACTGCCTATATAACTCAATTTCCATATAACACGGACAAGATTTCTTTATAACACATTACGAATGAATTTGATTTTTCCTTATTAATGGTGAGATTCTTATAAGACGGTACGAATTAACTTCACTTGTATATAGGATTCTGAGTTTCTTATGATGTGATACGAATGAGTCGAGTTATAGGAGGGATGACTGTATATAGTAAAATGTTTAATTTAATAAAAGCCATTGCTTATTCAAAACAGAATAATCTAATCCATTATGTAAAAATGTCGTATCATGAATGGATTATAACAAAAAAACTATAGAAAGGAAAAAAAAATAACATTCAAGGTTTAAATTAAAAGGTTAATTTCAAAGTCAACTCTAAGACTTCTCTTTTAGTAGAGATGGATTGATTTAAAGAGAATTTCTGGATGGACGTTTTATATTCGTTTAAGGTCAAACCATGATCGCTATTCTAATATTCAGGCCACGAATATCGGATTGAATCATCGTATATTTATCAACTTATCAATTTATCGTCTGCAAGTAGTTTCCCTCCACAACTGGATGTGAAGACAGTCATATTCTAATTGTCACACAACCATTTTAAAAGGAGTTTTAAATTAATTTCTGTGTTCAATTATTTATGGAGAAATTGTTTATTAATAGCATATTTCAGTATCATTCCTCATTATAAAACATCGTTTCGTATAAACTGCTAACACTACCAAAGGCCAATGGTTCCCAATCTAGGAGTCACGATTCTCTCGGGGGCCGCGAAAGATATTTTCTGGGGGGAGACGAGTTTTATTTTTATATGCATTTATTTTTATTTCGCCATGTAAAATGCCTTTTTTTAAAATTCAAATGTGAAGTGATGGGGGGAGGGGGGGGGGAGGTCACAAGCTACTTAAATTTTAGAAAAGTCGCGATTTGAAAAGGTTGGCAACCACTGGTATAGACATTTGTAAAGCACAGCTAAAGGAGTTCATATTGCAGTGGAAACAAAATAAAGTAAACAAGAAGAAGAAAGAAGAGTTTATGATAAAAAAAAACTTCGTCCGATCGAAGCTCTGCAAATCAATTTAAGATTACTGGGTAAAGATGTCAACACTTCTATTACGGTACTTAATAGAGCCCAGTTTTGTCAACAGTCCGTCGAAAGCTGCGCCGAAATCGCAAGCACGCCCCCACGATCTTATTGGCAATGGATGCGCGTGTTGTTTGAGCTTAGGAAACGCTGTGGGACAGTGATCCTGATTGAAATTTTCGAGCGTTGAAAGATAATTGCATTCATTCGCAGTCCCACGATTGGGCTGGATCGTGTGAGTATCGGGAGCCAACAATTTTTCATTTTCATGTGCAGGGTAGGGAAGAAGGTAAAGACTGGAGAGGGGAGGGGGGCTGCGAAAGGGAGAGGCAAGTTCTTTTGCGGGCAGCGTAATTTATTGAACTACATGAGTAAACGAAAATTCAGATTAAGCCTTTAACCCCCGGGCTCATGGCTTCTGTGAGGAACTTTGGCACAACTGCACAAAGACTCCTCACGATAATGTTCCACGGTGGTGATGATGGTGATAGCCGAGTCGTTTGCATTCGTGTGTAACTCCCATGATGCAACACAATTACCTTGCTTTTATGGATCTCGATGATGAGGGGGTGGAGAAAGTAGAACAGACTGCCAGGAGAAGATAAGTGTAGGCAGGTTATTTATGTCTGGAGTGGAAATGACTGGACCAGAAGCGGCCATCTTTTCACAGAGGGTCTCTCTGAGTGAATTTCGAGCAGAGGGTAGGCGAGAGAGAAAGACTGCATGGCGAATGCTCGCAACGACACAATTAAATGCAAATTTAAAATTGCTTTAGCTGGACAATAATAATTTATAATGGTGATTTAGCTGTTGCTACTGAACGAGACAAAGGCATGGGAGGGACCGGCTGAATAAATCACGCGGAGATCTTGCGTGACTCAGTCACACTCGCGACTTATCTGAACGAGTCCGATGGAGGTGGGAATGAAATTCAACGGGGGGAATCAGGAAGGGTAGTGACGGGTGGATCAATTGTTGTGCCGTTAATTAAGTCCTCTGTTAACTTATGTCTTGACTTTGGCTTTGTCCGACGTGATTTGAAAATAGTTCCGAATTATCTCGGACGGGACAAGGCAAATAATTAATAACAAGGAATTCGCTCTTTATCTTTATCTCTCTCTCTCTCTCTCTCTCTCTGTCCCTATCCCCTTATTTTTTTCTCCTTTCCAGTTGCCTGGTTTTAAAAATTGTTAGAAATTTGGAGCTTCCCCTGCCAGCACCATGATTCCTTTCTCTACCCAACAACCCTCTTCATCCACCCCTCCTTTTTTTTCTACTCTCCCTGCCCATTATTCCCCTCAATCTGAGTTTCTATGATAATCAGTAATGAAACGACGTCTGTCGATCGCCTTCCAATCAAGGACCCTATTGAAGTGACATCAGAAAGGCGGTTCTCCTGATCGAACTTCGCCACAAGAGAGTCCGATAACAAGCCCATCGCTGCGCAACTCCTACTTACAGATCCGCCGTAAACAAAAGCGATCTATAGCCTAAGGCAGATAATGAGACCGGTATAATTAGAGACGTACAAAAATTAGCAAATATCTTCATATATTCAAAACTACGAATACAAAACGTAATATCTAAATATTCATATGCTGTTATATTTTTCCATTATACAATAAATTAAAAATTAAACAAAAAAATCTGATTAAGAAAATTAGCGATGCATTTAAACCAGGAACTGAACTGAAAACCGAAAAAAACGTTATTTTTGCCGAACGAAAACTGGTTTTCTTATGAATATGAATATTCGTTTTTTTTTTTCGTTTTCGAGACCGTACATCGTCAGAGTATTATTGGCGATAGTGAGCAGCATTAATACGTGTTTAACGTTTAAGAAGTATTTCGACCAAATAAGAGCTTTTACAAAAGAAATCAGTCACAATCACAAATGAAGAAGGTTAGGTTAGGTTAGATTAGGTTAAAAGTGAAAAATCTATTGAGGATGTAGACGATGACGATTTTCTAAGAAGAAAAGAGTTAATTATGCAGACAGAGAGCCCATAGTTCCAGGGATGAAGAATAGCTTAGACAATGTAAAAATATTAGAAAAAATTGTGAAGAAAATAAAAGCACGTATCCGCATTTATACGAGGTAGCTTTAATACATAAAATAACCAGTAGACAAACATTTAGACAAAATGTCCGTCATAGTATTGTCCTTCTGCAGTCACACATTTTTGCAGTTGTTGGAAGCACTCCTGAAATCGGTCCTTTGCAATCAGTCTTAAGAACGGTTGTCGTAGCGTCAATAATTTTGTCAGCGCACGTAAAATATCTAACTTTCAAACGGGTTTTCATTTCCATGAAGAGGGAAAATCACATGCCGTAAGATCAGGTGAGTAGGGTGGATGTTTCAACGTTGGTACGGAGTGTTTCGCAAAATATTGTTGAATCGGAAGAGACGTGTGAGCTGCAGCGTTATCACGCAACAGGAACCAGGTTTTTTGCTGTCATTTGTCCGTTCATTTACGTCTGATGACGTCTCGTATTCGACGAAGAATCTTCGCTATACGAGAAGAGACATTTTGCATGTAACTAATGATGGGATGAACTACAAATGACACACAGTGCGTATTCGAAACATGTGCATATTCGAAAGACGTACCAACAATAATACCGCATCCAAAAACTTGTTGCGAACCAAAGAAACATGTTTTCCCATTTGCAAGACAGTCTTTGAGATTTATATCCTTACTAGCAGTGGCATCCTTGGAGAGGTCCATCCATTGTGAGCCTTTAAAAATTTTTTGATGAAATCCCCGGCGTTGCTCGTGTCTTTTTTGATGAAATTTTGCAATATCTGTATGTAAATATACAGTAAATATGAATACATTAAAAAGCTTACAATTAATGCAGTGAAATTCATGGCCAACTATCGCCCTCTAGCATTTCTACCCGGTTTCCCTTGTGTTGAAATGCTGTACATAGCTGAGTGAGTTTTATGTAGTGCGGGAGAAAAAATGTGTAGAATAATGCATATGGCTTCGAAAGTAGGAGAAAATAGAATGAAAATGAAACAATAATTTGATCTGACGTTTCTTCAGGCCTGACTATGGCTGTAGTTCGTCTATTTTCTCCCAATTAATGCACCTGCTCAAACCCCCAAGCTCCAATGCAACTATAACAACCTTGGCTACTTGATCAAAATCACTGCGCTGAAGTCTTGTCTGAAATTCCAACAATCTCAGTGAGGTAATTCGCTACTTGGTAATCTGTTGTTGCAATTCACACTCTGCTCTCGATGTCTTGCCGCAAAACTTGGGAATTTACCACTAGGTGTAGTCTGCACTTCGCAGTTTCTTCTGTTGACACGCTTGGATCGTCGACGGCTGCCTGGGAACATTGATGACCACTGGATCACTCACCATTTGCTCAGTTGCAGCAGTGCGCTGGCGAAACCGACACATTGCCGACGAAGGGACTGCTTTCTCTGCCCCCTTTTCACTGTTTCTCAATAGTCTGCTACCCTCCATTATTTCCAGTTACTACTTCCTTTAAAGATTTTCGAGAAAATATTATGTTCTAATAACTATCAATTCTAAGAATAGCCCTCATAACAAGAATTGTTACACATTCCATTTTGTTTAATAATTCGCAGAGATGAGATAAAATCGTCATTACATGTCTGAATGAACGTGCTGTATATTGCACAAAATTTGCCTTGCATTGTTTATTTATATATGATTGGTTGAACCTGCTATATTTTCTCTAATTTCCATATTTATTACCATATCATTATTAGACTACAGTGTTGCTATCACCATTGTTGATACAAAAGGACCGGCCTGTTGTTGCACTAACTTTGCAATTGCATTGTTGGTCATGAGATATATACAGGGTGTTTCTAAATTACCTCCCGTATTATACATGTTTATTACCCAAAACTATTATTAATAGTTATTAATAAAAACAAAAAATGAATAAAAAATAAGATAAAATAAACAAAAATAATTAATCAAAAATCAAAATAAAAAGCTGACGTTTCGGATAGAGACTATCCTTTATCAAAGCAAAAAGGATAATTCTCTAAAAGCAAATAGAATATTAGAGAATTATCCTGAAGTTATGAAAGTTGTACTAACGGACGGTCTTATATATAGTTTGCATAGGGAATAGTAATACGGTATTGGCTGGAAAACAAGAAGAGAACAAATGAGATTAATTAGAAGAACTGTTGGGATAGGACAGGGCGGAGGACAAATAGGAAATAGTAAGAGGGCGGCGAGAAAAATACAATAGGATAACACATATGAAGCTAAAATTATAAAAAAGGTTAGGAATAATAGGGTGCCTAGCAAAAAAGATTTCGTAAAATTCCCTGAATTTCCCTTGATTTTTCCTGATCATCAGCAGACAAGAAAAGGCTATCATGAAAAAATATTGACATTGTTCAAAATTTTCGATTTTATGATTCCCTGACTGTTCCCGGTTAAAAAAAAAAAATTCGACATCCTTAGTAATGCTGACACCCCTGTCGCTAAACACTTTAATTCCCCTGGTCACTCTTTACAGACCATCAGCCTTTATATTCTTCGTAGTAGCTTCCATAACAAAAAAGAGAGATAGCAATTCGAGTCTTTTCTTATTTGGAAAGTCAATTCCCTCACCCTTAATGGCATTAACCTTAGCAAAGGCTTCATTCCCTCATTACCTTTCCCATATCCCTCTCCAACTTCAGCTATGCAAACTATATATAAACCCGTCCGTTAGTACAACTTTCATAACTTCAGGATAATTCTCTAATATTCTATTTGCTTTTAGAGAATTACCCTTTTTGCTTTGATAAAGGATAGTCTCTATCCGAAACGTCAGCTGTTTATTTTGATTTTTGATTAATTATTTTTGTTTATTTTTTCTTATTTTTTATTCATTTTGTATTTTTATTAATAACTATTAATTATTGTATTCCAGGGTTCTTGTGTCTCGTCCTTCTCTAAATATATATATTCGTTCAAAAACTATTACGGATTTTAACGTGATTTTTTTTATTCAGAAAGAAAAACTCAAAAAGTTTCTTAGCCTCGCATGAGATGATAATGAAACACGCGGTTGGCGCATGATTCAATTGTTGGCGCATTGTTTGGTGCGGTTTAATGCATGATCGAGTAATCGGATCTTTCTTTTTCGTTGAAGACACCATTACCGCTGCAACTTACCTACATATGCTGGAGAACTACCTGATTCCACAGGTGGAGGAACTGCAGCCCAACATAGTCTATCAACACCTCACTGGAGCCTGCAAGTTCGGCAGTGCCTTGATACGAACTTTCCAGGACGATGGATTGGAAGAGATGGGCCAATTCCTTGGCCCACTCACTCACCCGATGCGAACCCTTTGGATTTTTTCTTTTGGGGATATTTAAATAACAGAGTGTACAAGACCAACGTTGATGACATGAAAACTCTCAAGAACAGAATAATTAAAACAATCGCTAAAATCACCCCAAAATGCTAACCCGAACATGGGAAGAAATCGAGTTTCGCTTTGACGTCCTTCACGCCATAAATGGGAGGCACAATGAAATTTATTAAGACATACTAAGATATTTTATGATTTTTTTCTTTGTGAATAAAAAAAATCACTTTAAAATCTGTAATAATTTTTGAGTAATAAACATGTATAATACGGGAGATAATTTAGAAACACCCTGTATTATTGTTCCGTGCATATTGTTGGTGAGATACCTCCTATTACGAGGTATGTCCTCGTAGTATGTCCTGCCATCATTTTGAATATCGATTATTATCGATAATTTTTTTTTTTCGAAATCTCATATAGACAGTGATCTTCCTCTTGCTTTGAAGATCAAGTGTGCAAAGTTTCATCAAGATCGAAATAGAACTGTATATTTGGATAAGAAACAAACAAACAAATAAACAAACAACACACAAGCTTTCATCTTTATATGTATTGATTCCGGGAACTTTTTGAACCTACCTCGTTTAATATTGCAATGGTGGTTTTAGGAGCTCTAGCTATACAAGTTATTTGAAAATTCGTTTCCAGGATTAAGATGTATTCTTCGACATGATATAAGTGGTCTGAGTGAAAATACGAGGCGTGTCCGGAAAGTAAGTACCGTTTTGAAAAAAAAAACACATTAAAACATTTTTTCAAAACAAAATTTATTTTTACATGAAAGAGCATTTCTTAAACTATTTTTCTACATAGTAGCCACCATTGTTCAGACATTTGTCGTAGCGGAAATACCAACTTTTCTATGCCCTCTTGATAGAAAGATGCCGCCAGTGAAGACAGCCACCGCTGAACACCGTTTTTTACGTCCTAACCGAATTTAAATTCAATTCAAAACAAAAGGCGTGGAATGCCCAGACAAGGCATTGTGTTGCTTCATGACAACGCACGTCCCCATTCTGCTAGTGTCACTCAAAACCTTATTCAAGAATTCAGTTGAAAGCAATTCGATCACCCGCTGTACAGCCCCGATCTCGCACCTTCTGACAACCACTTGTTCTTGAAATTGAAGTGTGATTTTGGAGGAAGGCGCTTTGACAGCGATGACGACGTAAAAAACGATGTTCAGCAGTGACTGTCTTCACTATGAAGAGGGCATAGAAAAGTTGGTTTCCAGCTACGACAAATGTCGGAACAACGGTGGCAACTATGTAGAAAAATAGTTTAAGAAATGCTCTTTCATGTAAAAATAAATTTTGTTTTGAAAAAAAAATTAGCTTTTATGTGGGTTTTTTTTTTTCCAAAACGGTACTTATTTTCCGGACACGCCTCGTACGTTAAAAGATATTTTAATAATTACAGGCCGTTTTCATTTTATTTTACCGTATGGAAAATAAAATTTTATTTAAATTACCGTAAATAAAATCAATGGGAACCCTTAGTTCTTTTGTAGCGTTTGTATGGAGTCTTATCGTGAAAATCGTATGAAGCGGCAGCATTTAATGGCAGCAGTTGTAATTCAGTTGAATTTAACTAATTTTCATTGATTATAGCGTCATCTATAATCGATATAAGTGTATCAGATAAACCATACATAATTTTTGACGTAGCATCCGAACTCGCAATACAAAAGGGGGGGGGGGTCCTTTTAAGATTTCAAAGATCGGCGGTCGGGGGCGGTTTGATTTTGAGAGGGTTGGATGTCCCCCTCCAAGCCATGAAACTTTTATCCGGGACATTTTTTTTCTGATTTATATTTCTCGAGAAATTCCACTGGATGAATTAAAAATGAGCCATCCTGTATAAATATTAAAAACTTGGTCACTATGAACTGAACAGAAAATCGAATATCTTAAAGAACCGGTATCTTTGGCAGAACAAAAACCGTAAGAGAACTGAGTTTTTTTTTCCTAACCTAAATCGGAACTAAAACGGAACGATATATGTAATGACTGCAACAGACAAGTCACTAATAATACAGGTGGCAATGAGCAAAATTTATGGACTGCCGATGAATGGAAATATATCCCACAGGATATGTAATAATATAAAGCATAATAAGATTATAAAATATCGTATGCATATCTTTTCGAAATTGTTTCGAAAAACAAGTGATGTTAGCAAATTGGAAAATCAGAAATATATTTAGTAAATGAATTACACATTTATATACTTGTTAAAAAAATTTACGAAGAGAAAAAAATTATTAAAAACGGGATTTGAACTCGAACCTGCAAAATAGTGTTCTAGCGTTTTATCACTAGACCATCTGAACGCGATAAAAATTTATGCTACAATTCAGGCATTTATAAAGTGTAGGCAATTATAACAAACTTTATGAATTTTTTCCCTCGGAAAATTTTAAGAAGTGCATCGAATAGCTTTACATGGGTGTTTAATGTGATGAAGGCTACACGTAGATTTTTTTTTTATCAAATTCGGCGAGTCCGTGTACGTGGAGCCTCCTTGTCAGTCGCAGCTGTTCTGTCATATGGACGAATGAATTATGAGCGAAGTTGCATCCTTCTCCTTTACAATTAAGAAAAATTACATACATCCAATAACTTGTGCCCAACACAACTAAGTAGGTAACTGCCCATTACGCTTTCTTATAGACTTAGTAAATTCTAATCGAATACGTTAAAAGATCTTCTGTAGAATGAAACTTGAAACTTTTTATTGATTAACAGTGAGGACGAACTGCTAAATTTACAACAAGTGAAATCAACCTTGGACGACAGGAATGGAAGTGTCAATTGCATGGAATATTGCCAATGCACATGTCTTTTACCTAGAATGCTCTTCCATGTGGCCGATCTTTCGAGGCACAACATTTTAGATAAAATTTGTTTGCATGTGAATGCTTTCCTAACCTGAAACATATAAACATGGGCTGATGAATTAGAAACTGTGTGAAACATATAAACATGTCGGGGGGAGGGTTATCAACGATACCTCCCTAATAAATTTATAAATATTTTTTTGACTTTTTATTAAATTGTTATGTCATGAACATTTTTTTCTACCGAAGCAGCATATTATGAAAGTTAATATGTTAGTTATCTAATCTAGGCCTGTGTAAAACATATTTAAATATAATTTAATCCTATAGAAAAAATAATAATCAATTACCTTAATACTGTGAATGCCAATTTCGTAAAACACAAATTAAGTCCGCTTTTCCACAAAGATTTTTATTCACTATGAATATGCATATTTCGACTACCAGGAAGTCATTTTTCATCATGAGATTTAAAGTGACAGGGTATTTATATAGTTGCATAGCCAATCAGGAATGAACAAATTTGAAGAAGGATTAAAAAAAAAACACCAGAAACGAACCAGTTAACTCTTGAAGCGTAACAAAGCGTAATAAAAATTTCTCATAAGATATAATTGAGTTTTTTAAAATGTTATCTCTTAAAAATTAATAGACATGTGGAACCTGTCCATTTTTTAATTGGCTCAAAGTTACGTTCGCCAGTTAATTTTGGACGCTACTGTACCTCGCTCTCCGTCATCTGTGAGAGACCGGTCTAAATGTATGATAAAATATATCGTGTTGGGGTTTCGCGTCATTTGATGGAATTACAGAAATAGCAACAATACGATGCTGCGCAAATCCACTTGAAACGCTATGAGCGCGAAGGGTAGGATTTCCCTACGCCGTATCATAACGAGGGATGGGACATGGGGCTGATCGTACGAACCAAACTGAAACGCCAATCGAACGAATGCGTCAAAACCTTACGAAAGTCAAAAGTATGCTATATCCTACCAATGTGAAGGTGATGCTGATTCTAGTGTACGACTGTGGCATTTGTTTACGAACTGTTCCCGAATTTTTGCAGGTCATAGACCGTTCATCGGCCTCGGTGACTCAGTGGTTGCGTGATAGCCTCTGATGCCCGAGGACGCGGGTTAGACCCCGGCCGAGGACGACGAGGATTTTTTCAGGGGGAAAATTCTGAGATCACGCACTTCCTTCGGAAGGGAAGAAAAGCCGTTGGTCCGTGTAGTCGTTTGCCAGCTGCACGTTAAAGAACCCTTGCGAGGCAAAATTTGCGGCCCCTATAACGCCGTCCTGAAATGACCATGGCAGTTGAAAAGAACGTTAATATCAAACAAACCAACCAAACCATAGATCGCTCCATTCGCACACTAGAACTGGCGCTGCTATATGAGGAACTCTAAAAGTGATTAGCCAGGAACACTGCACCATTCCACGAAATTTATCTAACTTTTTCCAAGTACATAAATCTATCGCGTGCAAGATTTGAGCGTGCCAAACTCCATTGTTTACGCGTAGCATAATTCTAAAACTCGTGCACTGGCAGATAGATGTAAAACACAATAGAGCTGAATCAGCAGGCATGGCGTGCAATGATTTTCTATATTATTCCAAAGGCTTAGAAATATCGAATTGTTTTGAAACTTTACAACAGACATTTCCTGCCAGAGCTCTAAGTAAAACCACAGTTTCATCATGGTATCGCAAATTTAAGAGGGAAAGAGGGTCGCTTGAAGACGGACCTCGCAGTGGATGGCCAGCCGATGTACAGGGTGAGCTTTTTAAAAGTGGCCCGGCGCGAAATACTGCGCAGTAAGTTGACAAATGGCTTGTCATTCATGTGATATTGCGCAGTTAAGAGAGTGACATTGGTGTGCATAGTAGTCGTTTGTGCGAAGTGGCGAAAATGGTGTTATCTCTGCAACAGCGCATTTTTGTGGCAGAGCACTATGACAGTGTGCAGATGAGTTTAAAATTAAGTTTCAAATTGGTGCTGTGCCTGCAAAACCTCCTGCTAAAAGTGCAATGTAAAACTTAATTGCGAAATGGCATGCAACGGGATCAGTACTGAATGCAAAGAAAGTGTGCAAAAGGACGATCCGTACGATAGCAGGCATTGCTGCTGCTGAAGAACACATGCTACGCAGTCCCAAAATGTCATCACGGCGGCTGTCTCAGCAACTGGATTTGTCTAGGTCAAGTGTAATGAAGATAATTTACACTTACACTCCTTCAAAATGATCGGCCTCAGTGGCTCAGCGATTGCGTGGTCGCCTCTGATGCCCGAGTACGCGGGTTCGATCCTGGCCGAGGACGACGAGGATTTTTCAGGGGGTAATCCTGAGATCACGCACTTCCTTCGGAAGGGAAGTAAAGCCGTTGGTCCCGTGCAGTCGTTTGCCGGCTGCACGTTAAAGAACCCTTGCGAGGCAAAATTTGCGGCCCCAATAACACCGTCCCAAAATGACCATAGCAGTTGAAAAGGACGTTAATACCAAACAAACCAAACAATCCTTCAAAATGACCACTGTCTATCAGTTGCATGATGTGGACAAGCTGGCCAGGCTTCAGTTTTGTGAATGGTTCCTGAGCACCATTGCTCCGGAGGTGCTGGAGGATGGTTATGTGTTCATCTCAGATGAACCGTGGTTCATCTGTCCGGTTATGTCAACTCACAGAACATGCGCCACTAGTCTTCCGTCAATCCGCATGCGTTCATGGAGTCTCCACTGCACCCACAAAAAATTGGAGTGTGGTGTGCTGTCTCCGCCTGTCGCATCATCCCTGTGTTCTTCAATGAAACTGTGAATAGTGACCGTTATGTGCACAACATCTTCAACGTGTTTGTCGCACAACTTACTGATTACGAGCGCGCCAATGCTTACTTTCAGCAAGATGGTGCAACAGACCATTCTGCACACGCAACACTTGCCCGCATCCGAGAAGTGTTCCCACCCGAACATATGATCATTCGAGGAACAGTACAGCCCTGGCCATCACGGTCGCCAGACCAATCGATCTGCGAATTCTTCCTTTGGGGCGCACTGAAAGGTGTGGTCTACCAGAACAATCCGCGCACAGTCGCCGACCTTCAACAAAACGTCCAGGCAGCCATTCAGGCCATTCCAGCGGAAACCCTTGCTCGTGCCTTCAGGAACACGTGGACACCTTCACACGTGCCTCGAGGTCAATGGAGGAGCACCTACTCTAGGTTATTTGCACTGATCTTTGATCATTGTTATATCTCTTTTCATGCTCATTTTTACACATTGTTCACCGGGACACTTTTAAAAAACTCACCCTGTAGTTAGGCCGTAAAATATCCGTGCTGAGTCGGATATGATCGCGAATGACAATCGAGTAACCTATTCCAGGGTTGAGGCATCCCTGGGCATCGGATCATCAGTGGTTAAAACAATTTTGCATGTCCACCTGCAACTCAGGAAGGTTTCATCATGATGGATCCCTCGTTTGTTGACCGAAGACCAGAAAACAGCCCAAGTACAGTGGTGCCAAGAAATGATCGAAAGATTCAACAATGGAGCATCAATACGGATCAACGACATGCACAAGTGACGAAACATGGATCTATCATTGCGACCTCGAAACTAAAGAATAATTTAAACAGTGGCTCCCCAAAGAGCTAGGACCAACCTAGAAATTCAAGAGTTCTCGTTGTGCTAGGAAGGTGATGGTGGCAATTTTCTTCCATTTTATTGTGTGCACTGTTGTGCTTGCAAACAGAAAGACGGTTACAGTAGAGTGGTGTGTGACATCCTGGTGCCAAAAATCCTGGAGAAATGAAAGCAGAAGCGTCTAAAGACCGGAACAAGAGGTTTGTTTGTGGTATCATGACAACGCCCCAGCACATGCCGCCTTTAAGACAACTGGATTTTTCTGGGTCACTACATTGACGCTTCCCCCCCCCCCCTATTTTCTAGACTTGGCAGTTGCGACTTCTTTTTGTTCCCCACAAACAAGAGAAAGCTCATGGGATTCCAATTCGATATTGACGATGACGCCCTAGCAGCGCAAAAACGATTACATTTTGCAGCTCACTGCCCAGGACTGAAAAAAAATGTATGTCCGACTGGTTCAGGAGAATGAAACTTTGTATAGAAGCCGAGGGAGAGAACATCATAAATTGCTAAAAGAATGGTCTTCGTAAGGAGCCTGCAGCGTTCCTGGCTAAAAACTTTTAAGAGTACCTTCGTACATGTACTATGGTTTTCACATAACTGGCAACGGGTTCTAGTACACAATGCTGATGAATATATTCAGGAACTGTGGAGGTTTCTTGGGGATATCTCTATTGAATTGCTTGTAATTCAATAGTTGCCACTAATAAAAAAATTATCCTCGTATATTAATTAAACAAATTCTTAAAAGATAAATGACATTTTTTGATTTAAAAAAAAAACACTTAAAAATTTATTATTGAGTATTATAATATTTCAATCTCAATGTTATTATTTGTAATTTTATATCAAGCTGACATAAGATTAACAGAATTTTATCGTTAAGGTCCCAAA
This sequence comes from Rhysida immarginata, assembly GCA_023313115.1. NCBI lineage: Eukaryota > Metazoa > Arthropoda > Chilopoda > Scolopendromorpha > Scolopendridae > Rhysida > Rhysida immarginata. Next base: position 1,858,761 of record JAHWFO010005382.1, on the reverse strand, counting down.
GGTACTAAAATACTCTCATAAGTTATATTAAATCGTAAGGCGTCTCTTTAATGCATTTTCTACGAGAAGTAAAAAAAAAAAAAGAAGATAGACAAAAACAAAAACAACTTCGCCCTCCTTCACATTCAATTCATTCCTTAAAAATCTGGTAAGTGTTACGCTTAACCTTTTTTTAAAAAAACAATTATTTGCATAATTTCTTATTTCTTTCCCTATGTCGTTATCTGTTTTTTCTCCTTCCACCTCCATTCATTCTCTCTCTTCTCTCTCTCTCTGTTTCTCGGAGGTAAAAAAAAGTGAAGTGATTTTTTTATCTTTTAATCTCGGTAATTTTTTTTTCTCATTTAACTTTACGGTGATGTGGTTTTCGTCCATTCCCATGAGCGTGCGCATTCTTCATCATTGAAGAAGTGCTTCTCTCCCCCCTCCCTCCTCCCTTTCCCTCAACCGCCACTTTAATTAGAAGTTGTAACTACCAAGTTTCTAGTCTTTTTCTTTAAAAAACTCTTTTGTGCACTGTTCCTAACTCACAATTTCCTATGCAAAAACGTTCTTCAGAGGAGGGAAAACGAGAGGAAAGCTTTTGGGAGCTGGGGAAGGGAAGGGCATTCGTTGCCGAAATCGAGGCCGCGGGAAAAAGATTTTAAAATTAAAGCCTGCAATATTTCAATTAAAGGACATTAAATCCAATTTAGGTGGCTAAGTGTATTTAAGGTCTAGAATTCGAAAACTAGACGGTTATGTGGTTGGATGTTTCTCTACGACCAAAACCAGAAGAAATCTATTCAAAGGTACTTAATAGAAATAACTACTCTTCGGAGTTGCATTCAAGTTATAAAGCCTTCTTATGTGTTTCTATTAAAATGTGCAAGCCAAACAACATATCGGATGAGCCAGAAAAATCCTGACAAATCAAAGAATTTGCAAAAAGCCTTGTTCACTTGAAAATTAATAAAAAAACTATGTAGATAGAAACATAATGGTTTTTTGTATTATGATCTCCTTCTCAAAAAGTTAATAAACTGCTGGTACGGTAGGAACGTTGTGGGTAGCACTAATATCGGTCATATTGAAAATAGCGGTTCAATGCGTTTTGAGTAACAACCATGGGTGATTTATCAATAGGATGATGCCCCGCCACATCGGGCATTATTTGTTCGTGAATTCCTCGATTCAAAGTTTTCCAACCGATAGTTTGGAAGAGATGGTCCTACAGCATGGCCCCCATGTTCTCCGAACATAACACCCTTATACTTTTTTTCCTGTGGGGATTTGTTAAGGATAAAGTGTTTGCTACACCGTTCCCCTTTGTGAACACATTAAAGGCAAGAATAAGGGATGCGATATTGATGGTAACAAAAGACAAACTAGCGAATATGCGAGAAACTGAATATCGTCTAGATGTTGTCAGAGCTAAGAAAGGTACACATGTTTAACCGTATTAACGATGTAAAGATAAAACTTTTAGAGATGAAGACCATAATACAAACAAGAATGATTTTACCGCCAAAGCGGATAAAGGGAGCACATTTTCATGTTATAGCATCGTACATGGATATATTGACTTCATCAACATATCAAAACACTTAAGAGAAAATAAATAAATATGAAAACTAAAATGTAAATTACTATTTAAGTAAGCTAAAGTATACAGAGAATTTAAGCGAATAACCTTGAAGAACTGAAAGGTAAATGAAGAGGGAGTTATTCCTCATACATTTAAAAAAATAAAAGTTCTTTAATTTGTAAGAATTCCCACATAATGTTAAACGAACTGAGCCTCAATTGCTGAAGCGTTGTGTGTAAGCATCTATTATTTTTTCATATTAAATTACTAAAGTGTTTCTACGTTATCGTCTACTATAGAAGCAAGCGATTAACTACTATTAATTAGCAATATGTATAACAGTAGTGAGTTTTAGATAACATTAAGCCTACATTATGCTCTTGATACAAATAAGCTATGGATAACAATAGATCTAACAACTCGTAATGAGTTGGTTGATATACTACACGCCATATCTTAGCATTGAAAATTCTAACAATACTATATTGTACCATTAGGGCACATGCAACAGAACCAATTCCCACTATCTTTATTTTATCGTTATATTCACTCATGACGCGTTGTTACAAGGTGTTTGATATATTACGTGCCATATCTTAGCATTGAAAGTTCCAATGGTACCATATGGTATCATATAGCACAATTAGGACACGTGCTACTTAACCAATAACCACTATCATTATTTACTCGTTATATATACTCATGGCAGGTTGTTACGAGTTGTTTGATATGTTACATGCCATATCTTAGCATTGAAAGTTCCAATGGTACCATATGGCATCATACAGCACCATTAGAGCACGTGCTACTAAACAAAGACCACTATCATTATTTACTCGTTATATTCACTCATTACATGTTGTTACGAGTTGTTTGA
>JAHWFO010005382.1:1839001-1856307 GCA_023313115.1 Rhysida immarginata | reverse complement strand
CGTATTAATGGAATGGTGAAAACAGACTTTGAAAAAGTTAATTCGTTTTCAAGTTATTGTAATAAATACTAAGCTCCCTAGGAATAAAAAAATTCTCTTGATTTAGAGACTGAACTGCCCTTTCAATAATCGTCAAACACGTGCATCCTGCATGCGCACCATCTCATTAACGTTTAGAGTACGCGCAGAGCCGAACCCATGTATGTTCTCAACACGCGTTTTCCCGAATGCGAGGATAGTTCGTGTCTTCCAGCAATTCAATACATGCACTCTTTCTATTGCAACGCAATGAATTGTGGGATTGTCTACAGACAGACGGACGGACGGACAGACGGACAGACGGACAGCTGGACAAACTGATCACATAAGCACATTTCTATATATAGAAAATGTGCTAAAAACCGTATGTATCTATCTGACTTTCAATTCAATACAAAAAATGTATTATATTTCAGAGATCCTTGCTGAATTTTGTCACTCAATACAACCTCCTCTCGATACGATCACTTCTTTGATTCTTGGTAGAAGTTTAGAAATGGACCATATCGAAGTTTAGAAATGCCGCCTTCACGCCAGCGACGTTGGGATATTCGGATTTATTAGAAATCCTTTCAATAATGCTCCTTACGTAGTAACCCAGGAGGTTCAAATCTGGAATCCGAATGATCTCGGTCTCTGAGTGCCCAGTGGGAAGTGTGTCAATTATCGCTGCTCTATGATTACATTCCGGCTTGTTTCTTAATAATTTGGCCATTTTAAAGTTTTTAAACTTTTAGCTCGTATATCTAGCTTACCCCATAAAGATTTAACTGTGGCAAGAAATTCGAATTAACTTTTTGTTCGGATTTTCCTGAGCATTTTGTATATAGGATTGGACAATAATGGAAACACACAAGCTGTACTTAAAAATGAACCGAAACTCCAATTTTTAACGTTTTTAGCGACTGTTGGTTTTAAAAAATATGACGTCATATCCGATCTAAACATAGCCGACGAAAAAGGCAGGCCACGGCGCGGAAAAGTACCTGATCATCCTAGGCTGAATAACAATGCAATCATCATTGTTTCCATCTTGGATTTTAGGAATCAGTATTTTTTTTTGTTTGTTGAAAACAATGAAGGTTGGATTGTTGATCAGCCTACCATGATCAGGTGACTTTTCCGCGCTGGAGCCAGTCTTTTTGGTAGGCTACGCGATCTAACAAGGGGAGGACCAGGTCTGTTAAGCTTGGATTTAACTGAAATTTAACTATGTTGTTACGCACCCCTCCCACTATTATATGGCATAATAACTTTCATGCTAAATGGGCTTTAGTTTACGAGATATAGTCATTTAAAATTAGTTATGTAGGCTATTGATGTATATTTAATTCAGAGAATGTGCTTTTTAAGTAGTCAATGTGGTCATGTGAATAAGTTGATAGATTCCAAGGTCCTGGTTTCAGGTCTGCTCTTTTTCCACTTTCATTTAATTTAATTTTTTAAACATGCTTTTGAAAAAATTATATACGAAATTACCTTTAATTATTAAAAACATATTTTTATAATTTTTTGCATATTATATTTCATTTGATGAAGGTAACGAATTATTTATTTATAATTTGTTATTATTATTATATTATTATACAGGGTGGATACAAAAATTCCCCCCCCCCCCTTATATTTTCGTAACCGAAGCAGATATGTCAATTTTGATGAATCCAATGAATAGGAAGTTGTGGGTGGTCTATCCAATGGTGCACTTTTCATCATTCACGCAAATTAGGACACATTCAAATCCTGTCTTAAAAACCGTAACACATACACGAAAAATCCCAATTGAAGACTTGTTCAGCATGGAATTCCGTAGAAAACAAAATTTTTTTTTTCCAAAATCCGATGAACGGATCACCAACAATCACAATTCGGATTTGAATGTGTTGAATTTATTAGTTACCTCCCCATGCACTTCACAAAGGCATTTGAATATTCAACATGCAAATCAAGAAATTACCAAAAATTACCATAATAACATTCACTTTCATGAGGAAAAGCAAATAAAAATCATATGCCAGCATACACAAGACAGAACAATTCCAGGATGGCAAACGACACTGTTCCTGAAATTGTGATTGTTGGTGATCCGTTCATCGGATTTTGAATTTTTTTTTTGTTTTGTTCGGAATCCCATGTGAACAAGTCTTCAGATGGAATTTTTTCTTGTATCTATTACGGTTTATAAGACAGGATTTGTATTTGTCCTAATTTACATATTTGGGATGAAGAAAAGTTGAGATAGCTCACCCACAACTTCCTATTCATTGGATTCATCAAATTCGACATATCTGCTTCGGTTACGAAAATAAAAAGGGAGGGGGGCTCACTTTTGTATTCACCCTGTATAATAATAAGGTCTGTTCCAAAAGTTCAGGTAAAATGTATTAATATATGTATTTTACGTTCTAGACAGATATTGATCACATTGACACTGGAAACAGACATTTCTACCTGTATTCCACTATTTAATATAATGAGCACGTCCAGTTTTGTTTAAACATTTGCATAAGATAAGAAAATGTAAAAAAAGAGCAATATGGGCTGTTCCAAAAGTTTAGGTAACAGCTACAAATCCAATAAACAGCTCTGTGGTTAGATAGTTTGAGCAGCATATCTTAACATTCGAGGGAGTGAAATACACATCTTGCAAGGGAGTGAAGTCGAAATGCCGAAAACGCAGTAGTTTACAGCAGAAAAAAGGGGTTCAGGTATGGCGGCTGAAAGCTTCTGGTGCAACGGTGAAGGAAATCGCAACAAAAATGAACAGATCCGCATCAGGGGTTTATAAAGTGTTAAAAACGAATGCTGCAAGTGCCAAACCACGATCAGGAAGGCCAAGGTGCACCACAGTGCGAGATGAGAGACTCATTTGCAGATTAGCAAGTTCGCAACAACTATCACTCCGGCAGATTCGGGACCAATCTTCACTATCCATTTCACACCAAACAGTGAGAAGACGGCTTCAAGACAGTGGGAACTTCGAACTAAGGAAAATGTGTCGCCAACCACCGTTAAAACCCGAACACATTGCTGCTAGAATGGAGTGGGCAAAGGAGCACCAGACGTGGGACGACAAATGGATGATCATTCTATTTTCGGATGAGAAGAAATGGAATTTAGATGGTCCCGACGGCTGGAACTGTTACTGGCATGACTTGCGACGTAAGCCTCGTGTGTTCTTTAGTCGTCAACAAGGCGGAGGCTCCTTGATGACATGGGGTGCGTTTGGCTTCAACGGGACAACGAGTTTAGCATTCTTGCAAGGTCGTCAAAAGTCCGAGCAGTTTCAGAAAACTCTTGCGGAACACCTTCTCCCTTTCGGTAAACTTCTTGGAGGCCCTGACTGGCAGCTGCTACAAGACAATGCACCGATCCACTCGTCTAGGTCGACAAAGGAGCGGCTTCAGGCGAAGAGGATCAGTGTGGTGCGTTAGCCTGCCAGGTCGCCCGACCTCAACCCCATTGAGAATGTGTGGGGTTGGATGGCCAGAGATGTCTACGGTAGTGGAAAGCAGTATAACAACTTACAGGAATTGAGAAAAGCAGTTGAAGACAGTTGGTACAATCTCAACCCTGAGTTGTTGCAAAAACTTGTTATTTCTATGAAAGATCGTGTTTTTTCTCTCATACAACACAATGGACAGATGCTTAATTATTAAATTCATGCTCCATGATTTTGTTAAAACTGATAGGTAATCCGAGTTTACCTATACTTTTGGAACAGACAATATTGCTCTTTTTTGCATTTTCTAATCTTATGCAAATGTTTAAATAAAACTGGAATTGCTCATTACATTAAATAGTTCAGGACAAGTAAAAATGTCTGTTTATAGTGTAAATATCTGCAATATGCGTCTAGAACGGAAAATGCACACGTGTGTACATTTTACCTAAACTTTTGGAACAGACCTTAATATAATAATAATAACCAATTAAAATAAATAATTTGTTACCTTCCTCAAATGAAATATATTATACAAAAAATTATAAAAATATGTTTTTAATAATAAAAGTTAGTTTCATATGTAATTTATTCAAAAACATGTTAAAAAAAATTAAAATGAATAAAATTGGAAAATGAGCAGGATTTGAACCCAGAACCTTCAGCATTTGAATCTATCAACTTACCCACACAACCACATGGTCCACTCTCTGAATTTGTAAATATACATCTGTATCCTACATAACTTATTTTAAATGAATATATGCCGTAAACTAATGCCCATTAACATGAGTTACTATGCCATTTAATAGTGGGAGGGGTGCGTAACAACATATTTATATTTCAGCTAAATCCAAGCTTAACAGACCTGGTCCTCCCCTTGTAAAACTAACAACCGAAGCAAAACCAAACCGCGGAACTTCTCGGTTTTACATTAACACTTTTCATAAAACCGTGGTTTACATATGCGCAGAACAATCCAGAGTCGTCCTAAGTTTCCGATTGCGCTTTCGCGCACTTACAGCCGCCATTAATTAAAGCGTCTATAAGTAGCGACTGTAAAGCAGAGTAGTGGTCTATTCAGTTATTTACAGATATATAATATCCGACATTAATTTTTTTTCATTTATTTGTCTAAAGGTTTGCCAGCCGGTGAGCGCCATGATGGATTTGTCAAACCGATTAAAACCGCCTGAAAACGCGATTAAAAACAGTGCAATATGCACAACATTCAAAATCAAATCTGAAAACCAAATCTAAACCCCTTAATCCAAAAACGTTTCTTAATTATTGAGTGCAGCTACTGTAAAAATGAAAACTTTTACTAATAGTAATTTATTTATTGATTTATTAAAATCGCCTTAAATAGGCATTGAATACAGATAATCCATCCACATAAAACTAAGCAAGCACAACATAACAATTCAAACAAATCGCCATTTAAGTTGATTTGACAACATAGCGTGCTTCTAAAAACTCTCGAGCGCTCATTTTCAATCACGTGATCGTTTACCCCTGATCGCGCCCGCTCTATTCACCCGCTCAGAAGTTTTTTTGACAGCGCCAAGGGCAACGAGATAACAGCCCGATCAGTAAATAAGAGGTAACTGCCACAGAAACTCGTTACGCTTTCAAACTTTCTCTTTTAAGCGTAATTATTTATTTTTATTGTCCATTATTATAATCTGATGGGGATTTATTAGATTTCAATGCATTTATTCTTTTATGACAATAAATACGAGAGTGTTAAAAAATCTACGTACGAGAGTGCACATACGATTAAACGAAACTTTAAAGAAAATTCGAAACCTAAGAGAAAAATTAAAAAATTAAAATATATAAAACAATCTTCGCTTTTATCTTCAGCTCCTTCGCCCCTGCCGTGTGTTTTGACCTGCCGTGTGTTTGTGCCTTCAGATTCATTGCAAAACAATAAACCGCATTGGAAACGGACTTCGAGTTAGGATATGCTTTCATTGTCGGCCATTATTGCGAAAGTAATGAAAGCGAAAGTAGTGAAAGTGAGCGAGGCAACGCGAAGTGATCACAATGGAAATAAGATCACTTTGATCCTGAGCGTTCCCAACACGACGATGAGATCGGGGAGTTTTTAGAGGCGCCAGTGACGAGCGCTCTGTCATTTTTAGATGCAGTGCTCGCGATGGTCATGAACGGTGCCCACTTAGCGCGACGATCGTGCGATTCTATCGCTTTGTGAAGAACGCATGCGCAGAGTACCGTCACGAGGGCGATTCTGTGGCGCATCTGAGGCGATTGAAAAGCTCTGCATGCCAGAGCTTTTTGATCGCACGACTCTATCGCACCCAATCAGAAAAAAGTTTCGAATCACGTGGCACATGCAATCATGGCAGCACCTATTTCGAGATGGTCGGATATCGCTATGGAAAATTTGATTAAAGATATATATGCAAATAGCTAAGCATTCCAAAAATAATAACTCATTCTCGTCAATGTCGATTTTGGAAGCACGAAATTTTGAAGTGGGAAGTGAAATGATCGCGTAGACAGCGCATGCGCATTCAGTCACGCGGCCGTCGCGCCAAGTGGGCACCGAGAAGCGAATTGATCGCCTGGCATTTGTTGCGCATGCGCATATGACTCAAAGGGATAGAATCGCGCGATCGTCGCGCTAAGTGGGCACCCAGCATTACGCTCGATCGCGACTGGAGAGAGTTTTTAGAAGCAGCCTTATAATGCACTAACTTACTATAAAAATGTTTGCATGACATTTTGCATGGTATATTTTGACAGGTCAATGGTATAGTACGTAAATCCAGGGGTAGCTCATTCCAAGCACCAAAAGAATTGTAAGGAAAACATCTGCGGCGAAAAGCAGTTAATATTTCACTTACTTCAAATTTGTATCGTCTCGTACCACGTGCAGAGGGATCAGCTTGAAAAAAAGGTCATGATTTTACGTAAAGGATGCCCTGGGTTTCTTACAATTACAGCAAGTTCGTTTAAGCGTTTCAAAGTAATCAGAGTATCAAAATACATTACATGGTTAACAGAACAAAATTCGAAAATGGATTGCTGAAATTTCAATCTGAACAATCCCCGCAAACATAAATTATAGGCAACTTTAATTCGCTTTAGGAGATAATTGTATGTATTGTAACCATCCACGTTGGAATCGCCAGGCCTATGTATGATTCTTTAGGCATTCTCCGTACCAATGTTAGACGCTAGAAAGTAAAGAGTTTGAAACTTGCCACCTGTATTACGTTAAGTAATTTCTTCGTTGTTGCAATTAACCTCATAAAAATTTATTTTTTTCAAATTTAATTATACGAACTTTTTCACCCCCTCTTTATAAAAAGCCTATAGGATGCCACCAAAATTTCTTACTTTAAGATGAGAGTAGAGGTCTCGAAAAGATCATGGTATTGCATCATGAATTTCAGGTAATTTCTCAACACTTTTATTTACCAATTGACAATGAGAATAATTGCAACGATGAAAGAGGTACTAATGAGAGTGCAGGGGCGATTCAAACTGTCATTTCAAACTGTTTGAACATCCTAACAACTTGTCTCCTATTGATTCTAATCTGAATTTTTAAATTTCGAATTCCAATGCATTAAAGCAAATAAACTTTTAAGCAAGCAGTCTTTAATTTGATGTACTTTGAAATTATATAAATTCACACTTTTTTAATTTTTAAATGAAAAAGGGTGGAAACAAAATAGCTTTTTAAATTAATAATGATAAATGGAAAGAAATGAAAGCTTAATCTAAGGTGAGTCAAGTAGTTGGTCATTAGCGCCCCAATGCTAAATGGAACTCATTAAGATTGATTTTTCACGTCATCCATTAAGGGAGGGCCATGTTTCTGCAAATAATGGTTTTCATAGTATAACGATAATTATAAACGAAATCATATAATCATTAGCAAAATATCACCGTACGTATTTTTTATTAAAAATATCTACCGTATTTCTCCTAATCCAAGACGAGTTTTTTCCCCTTTGAATGTAGTATCAAATAACGGGGATCGTCTTTCAGTCGCGATAGAAGAAATTTGTGATTCATCAAATACGAGGATCACCCCAAAATGACATCCAGCATTGTGTAATGGATTATATATTTTTTTAAATTTATTTTGTATTCTATACCATTACAACTTCTAGAGGTCATAGATACATCCTTTAGGAACAACATGTCATTTTTTCACAAAATCCCCGTCCCTTTCAACTGCCTTACGCCACCTTGGAACTAGGGCGTGTATACCTGCACGGTAAAAGTCTCGATCAACACGTTTGAACCACTGTTTAGCAGCGTGCATGAGGGAATCGTCATCTTCAAACAATTTACTAAAGAGATGGTAGTCGCCTGGTGCCAGATCAGGACTATAAGGACTAATCACAGAAATTAATATCATGAGGAAAAGGACCTAACCGACTTCGAAAAGGGACTCGTTGTTGTACTTTCCTAGCTGGAGCCACGATTGAAACAACAAAGCAGCTGATTGGATTCTCGAAAAGTGCGATATCAAGAGCATTCAACCGTAGGAAAAATGATCGAGACTTGGTATGAAAAACAGCAAATCCACTGTGCCACAATTGACAAATGATTTTAATAAAGTCTGTTCCTGAGTTTCCCAAATCCGAAACAAATCCGAAAAAAAAATTTAAACCACGCCAGTTGTATTCGCTGCAGATGACAAGAAGTCTCCCTTTCCTTTATTTGTCACCTCCAAGGCGAAGAGCTCCGAGAAAGCGCTCTTAACAAAAAATGAATGTTACCCTAAATCGTCAGTCGTATGCCCATACGAAAATCCGTGATTTCTGCAAAGAACAAGAATGTTCGTCTACAGTAGTAAAGGAAATCGTGACTTGACACGTGAAGACTGGAAGAAGGTTACGTGGTCTAACGAATTACGATATACCGAGGGTTTGGCGGGAGCTTCATGAAGCAATTGTGAGCCAGCATGCCTTATCAAATCAAGTCAAAGTGATGGTGCTGCATTCCAAGAACTACCTGAACATTGTTGCCGACCAATTCCATTCTACAATCTGCATTTTTATCCTGCATGTGACGACTTCTTCATGGATGACAATGCTACTGTTTACCAGCGGTTTAGCGAGGATGAAGATGACTTTCATCATATAATCTGGCCTTCCAAACTCAGATCTCAACCCTATAACGAATATTTTAGGGATGATGGAAAAACATACCCAACAACAACAAAATCCTCTTCCAACAAATCTGCGAGAATTAAAGTAATATCTGGTCAATATCCTCACATATGCTGTAATTTGGGCCAAAGGGGGTACAATAAAATATCAAACAGATTTTTGTAATTCATACAGTGTGTCATTGGACAGTGTGTGCGTTTGTTTCCTTTCTGCGATGGTGTGAATGTGTCGATACGGTCTACTCTTATTTCAAATGGAATTAGTAAATTTATACAGAAAATCCGTCAAGTGAGAGATTATGTTTTGTTGTAATAAAGCTATCGGTAAATGAAATATAAGCAAGTAATATTTTTATTTTTATTATATATCCATATTTATTATTTATCTCTTGAAATGTAGAAATTTTTCGGTTCAATCCGCATTGCTCTAATTCTGGCCAGTCGAGCACTTTAATTGGAGCAATGAGGGTGTGGGGATAACAGAAAGAAAGATTAGAAAGCGAAAGAGCAAAACTTGTGGATTAAACATCAGAGGAGGGAGAGAAATTTAATCTCTCTCTAGAGATTTACATTGAGATGTTCGATTTAAAAAATTCAGAAGGTTTGATTTTTTTTTCCTACTTCCAACACGTTTTTTCAGAAATTTGTCTTCATCAGTATTTTCAGATGAAATTGGGTGTGGTGAACAAAGTGCTCTTTTACGATTTTTAACATAATTTTTGAAGCTTAAAATTAAATTTTCTACAAATACGAAAAAGAAGTTAAAAATAAAAAGATCTCAACCTTCTATGTTCTAAGTTAGTTTAAAAAAAATATTTGAACAAAATTGCAATGTTTTCTTCCAATCAATAGTTGTTAAAATATTTTAATTTACTTAAAATTGCTCTAAAACAGTAGCCTTTAAACTTATTGATCTTGGGTCACGCATGCAATCAAACGAACAATGATGAGCGTGCTTCATATTTAAAGGGGAGACACCCACAAAAAAGACAACTTTTGATCTAAATGTCCAAACTTTTTGAAACTTAGTACACAGTTGAAACAGGATGTATTTAGATGCTGTACCAAATTTCACAATGAAATTCAAATTTATTTTTCTGATAGATACAAAAATATATGCAAACTTTATACAGAGAGAAAATTTAGGTATTTTTATCTTAAAATGTGAAAAAACTATCATAATACAGTATTGTAAATTAAAAAAAAAAGTTACTGCCGATAAACATTTCAGAATATTTAAAAAAATTAAACCTTACTTTAATTATATTTTTCTGTATGCCATTGTTTCTACCGGCTGATCCTTTTAAGTATAAAAATTTCATTGTTAAATTTTGACAGATAATTTTTTTGTGTGCCAGTATGCAAATGCAGTAGACTGGCAAAAAAACAGAAGCTGAGAAAAATTTATATTACAAATTTATACCGTATATGGCATTAATTCATATGAAATTAAATAGTTTAAGTAAAAAAAAAAAAAAAAGAGGCATATATTATATGAAATAGTTTTAGTGGAAAATTTCCTTTACAAATTAGCCGGCCAGGTGGCAAAGAGGGCTAGGGCGCAGGCTTTCTAGCTCTCAAGTCCACTTTGTCGTGGGTTCGAATCCCGCCGTGGGCATGGATGTTTGTGTTTGTCCCGGGCTGCGTACAGATATAACTTGTGTAAAAGGCGCAAAATGACCTTAGTAGTCGAAGATGCTGAAGGAGTTGAAGAAATGCAGTAATGTTCTTGAAGAATTAAGGTTCAGAAGGAAACAGAAGAGGTTCTTGAAGAAATGAAGATATTCTGAAAATAGTGTATCGTTGGAATAAGTGCTTAACTCGTCAAGGTGCCTATGTGGAAAAGTAGATAAACATGTGTAGTTTCAGCTACATGTATGTTTTGTAATTTTCTTCGAAAAAATAAACGGAGTTACCCTCTGAATCTTCTCGTATTTTATCAATAAGAGATTCGTGATTTGTTAAGTTAATTTTTTATTAATGAAAAGTTCATATGAACATGAAAACTTATTGGCAGGTTTGCCAAAATCTTCATTACATTTAAATTTTTCCTTTTAATTGGGCTAAAATAAGCTTATAGACTTTCTATTAAGAATAATGCACATACGTACATCAGCCTTATGATATTTGTTATTAATGCAACCAATGCGTTAGCTCTTTTTAAAAGAATATACAGAAGGATGTCCATAAATGATTTGTATGGTAACAATATTGAATCATATTTGAACGTCATAATATAATCATGTATCATTTTCAGCATGTTACAAAGAAAGTACAAAAGTTTACTTATTTATTTTTTTTTTGCTGAAACTGCTTATAAGAAAAACTTGCATCTACCACCGAGTAAGCGCTTTGCGTGAAATAGTTTGTCGAAACAAAATCACCGTTCACTATTCAGAGATACAAGTTAACTTATGGTACCATAACTACCACGTAAAAGTCTATTAAAACCTTTTGTAGATGAGGTCGATAGTGAATAGGAAGAGCAGTGGGCGACCCAGTGCATCAGACGAGACGATAGAAATCAGAGAAGCTTATCTTCGAAGCCCATCGAAATTGTGCGAGTAGCGTCACGTCAGCTAAAAGTGACACGGTTCACAGTCCAGACGGTTCTTCGGAAAAATAATAAAATTTTATACAAATATAGCCAAATCTTCATCTACTTCGTTACATCTCGAGCAATTTCGATGTACGTATAACAACTTCCTTAGTAATGTCTGCTTTTTAAATAACTTATGTCTCAGGAAAAGTGGACAGACATAACGTCCGAATCTGGATATGTGAAAAGCCAAATGTTTGTTATTCGTGAACAGTAGGGAGACAGCCTGAAGTTATACAGATGTGGGCTAATGTAGAATGACACCATTGGTTTTTTTTTTACTGAGAGAACCTTACTGCAATTTCTTATGAAGATATACTGCAAACTTTCTCTGATTCCACACCTAGAATGTTAGTCAAATGTTTTCTTCCAATAGGATGGCGCTCCTCCTTAGTCAGCATTTTTGGTTCGGCAACTTCTAGACAGGACCTACACAGATCGCTGGATAAGCGGAGGAGTTTCCATTCTGTGGTCCTCCTCGTTCACCGAACGTTATCTCCCTTGATTTTTTTTCCTAGGAGGAAACGTTAAAAATATAGTTTATGGAACCCCAGTGGCGATATGACTGACTCAACTCGAGCATACAAGAGAGCATCACATCCATCACACTTCTTATGCTTCAAAACGTATGGCGTGAGGCTGAATACAGTTTGGACATTCTCAGAGCAACAAAGGGCTCTTTTGTGGAAAATGTTTAAAAAACGTTCAGAGCTTTTTTTTTTACGAGAATTGTTCAATAGAGGCACGTTTGTACTGCACAGCCGTGAAAGTATCACCTAGACATCGGAAAGCAATTGTTTATATGCGTTAAGTATTACTGGAGTGTTGTCCAAAATAGTAACTGTTTGCTTCTTTCTAAAATTTGTGATTACGTTGGAAGATGACGTTCATGGTAGACAATCTATCCAAAGTTAATCTGCATGCTGTTATTTAATTTGTGGTCGCTGAAGGGCGTCGGCCAGTGGAAATTTTACGAAAACAAAGCTCTACACGGCGACCATGGATATTCTCTAACAGCAGTGGTTGAAAGGTGCAAGGAATTTCGTCAAGATTTGGCCCGCCCAGGACATGCTCGTGCAGCAATATCAGATGAAAATGTGAGACAACTGTAAGTTGATTTACGCGCCACTAGGCGCATTAACGTTAGGGAATTTTCTGAAATGCTGAGCATTACTAAAAGGACGGCGGTTCATAGTATTTGCTGCTACGCAATGGTTCCGTCAACAACCGCAGGAATTTCTCCAGATTGGAATCTATAGATTAGTTCATCAATCTTGATATAAATCTACGATCATTTATTGAATATATCTATTATTAAATTTTTTCAGCTCTCTCTGTCTGCATGTGTGGCAACAATGGCCTGACTCTATAATGACTTGGTTCAACAAAATTCGCTAATTATTAGGAGCTTTAGCATAAAAGCTACTTATATGAATGCGCCCTTGGTCTGTACGTTTATCCGGCCGTCCGTCCGGCAGCCGTTTGCACGATAACTTGAAAACGGATTAAATTTTTCAAATTCTGTTTTCAGAAATATGACTATCAAAGTCTTAGCTCGGCCGTATCAACTTTTCAGAATTTTTCGTGGACCCCTTCAAGTCGAATTCACGTGCTAAAACAGTGAGTGTAAAGAATTCAAAGATACTGGCATGTCATATAACAATCGATTTGTCAAGAAGGAATATATTGTTACTTTCTGTTCATCTTTTAAGCATTATTGACATCGGCGCGCGCACGTGAAATCGCTTTGTCGACGCACGATTGCTTAAGTGCTCATAATCTATAAGCTTATTAAGTAGCGGAAAAAATGGAGCTGTAGTACTAATTAATGACTATGAATATCAGTAGTATGTATTATAAAGACAAATTGTAATGAGGTGTCATAGATGAATAAACGAATAATTAATGATTTAGAGCATGGACGAATTTGATTCAGTGGTACCTGTGCTAATGAAAACATTATGGCGGCATTGGAATTTTTCAATGCTAATAGACGGTGTGGCAATTAGCATTTATATACCCGAACAGAGGTGCTGCGTAAAATGTAAACAAAAATTCAACATGTCAAGACACGGTTTGTATGAGTCAGCTATCGCACTGCAGTTGTATTAATTTTTTTAAGTAGCGTAAGGAATTCTTGTTCAGACACACATTATAGCGACGCATGTGAACAACTATAGTCGAGAAAAAAAATATGGAACAACGGACTTGCATTAAATTCTATCTAAAGTTCGGTAAATCGGCTATGGAACCCACCAGATGTTGAAATCTGCCTGTGGGAACGATGCCCTATCCCGAAGGAGTAGGCTACATTGGAGTGGTTAGGTCGCTTTCGTGATACTCGTGAAGACCTTTCAGATGACCCGCGCCCTGGAAAACTAGTTTCCGTCCGAACGCTAGAAACCTCTACGAAAGTCAGGAAATTCGTCATTGTTGATCGCCGAATCACAATTCGTGTGCTTGCGGATTAATTCGGCTGCAACACGTTGAGTTCTTCTTCACGATAATGCCCGGAAACATACTCCCATAAGTGTGAAGCGTTTTCTGGCGACACTGCATTACAGAGCTCAACCACTCGCCTTATTCTCCGGAATTGGCCCTTCCAGATGTTTTCCTGTTCCCACAGATGAAAAACGCTATGAAAGGTTTCCGATTTCAAGACATTTCCGACATTGTAAAACAGCTTTTAAAGTCCTCGGACGGAATCCTCTTGATTTCCGACATCACGTTTTTCTCAAACTTGTACAAACGTGCTTGCTCAAAAGTAATCCATTGGAGATTACTTTGAATCATATTAAACAGAATTTTCATTTGGACTTCTTGTTTGTGAGTATTCGAATTAGTCCGTGTATTTAATTGCCACATCTTATATATCAAACAACTGGAAGAACGTATTATGAACGAATTAATACGTTTGAAGATGGTCGAATTTGATACAGTGATACCTGTGCTAATGATACCATTATGGTATCATTGGAAGTTTTCAATGCGAAGATATGGCATATATTATATCAAACATTATGTAACGAAGTGTAAAGATCAAATATACGTATAAAAGTAGATAAAAAGTTTGAAGATGGTCGAAGTTGATTCAGTGGTATTTGTTCTAATGATACCGTTATGGTGCTACGGGAAATTTTCAATGCTAAGATATGGAATGTAATACATATGTATTATACAACCCGAAACGACGTGTCGTGAATGAATAACAGTAATTAATAAGTTCGAAGATGGTCAAATTTAATGTTTTCAAAAAGGATTCAAAAATTTTGGAAATATGGATTCAAATGGTTTATGTGACGACTAGTTTCGTTTTGGAAATATCTTTCGATACTTGGTTATGTCGTTCCTTAATGGTTTATTTACTTAGATTTGGTGACAATGCTAAAAAAATACTGACAGTGATGTTAAAGTCTAAGAAATAAATAATACCTGTTAGCTAATTAAATTAAACAGGTCTAATTTTTCCAAGAAAATTTTAGTATTTTATGTTCAATTATTATCAATATTTGAATACACAAATTTATTGGAGTAAGACTTTTTAGTGGGTGAATGGTGGGTAAATTCACATAAACAAGCGATTTATTTTCCTAAACGGGAATGAACTAGTTGAATACCAAAAAAGTAGAACCAAAAAAGATTCCAGAAAAAGAAAGTAATGATAAACGCACAACCTGCACCTTTACTTTACCTACACAGGGTGGATACAAAAATGAGCCCCCACCTTTTATTTTCGTAATGTTAGTTACCTCCTTTATTTTCGTAATGTTAAGCTCCCCTTAACATGTTGAATTTATTAGTCATCTCCCTATGCACTTCACAAAGACATTTGAATGTTCAAATGCAAATCAAGAAATTACCAAAAATTACAATAATAACATTCACTTTCATGAGGAAAAGCAAATAAAAGGCATGTGTCAGCATACAGAAGACAGAACAATTCCAGGATGGCAAGCTACACTGTTCCTCAAATGGTCAAATCTTCTGCTTTGGATTGTGATTGTTGGTGATCCGTTCATCGGATTTTGGAAATTTTTTTTTGTTTTGTCATGTCATCATATTTGGGATGATGAAAAGTGCACCATGGGATACAGTGGTGGCCAAAAATTTAGCACCTATATTGGCTTATGTTGTTTGTTACATAATTCTTAACCAGTTACAAAAAAAAATTACACCAATAAAAGAATTAAGTGTGAAATGATCTAACAAATAACCATGCATGTTGAATTAAAAATCGAAACAACGAGATAATTTTTTTTAATCCTTTAAGTGATTTTCCTATGGACAAAAATTTAGCACCATATACAGAATAAATAAATAATACATCATAGAATCAGTTTTGGTTGGGTGACCAAAGTTTTTAATAACGGCTATACATAGTCTGTGCATGGATTCCACTAGACGTATACACCGATCTTCTGGAATGTTGTTCCATGCTTCTTTGATGGTGTAGAATAGTGTAAGAAGACTATTGGTTTTTTTTCTTTAACAGCACTTTGACATCAATCCATAGCATTTCTATGGGGTTCAAATCTACTGATTGAGCAGGCCATTCCAGAACTTTGATATGATTTATGTGTAACCATTCCTTGACAAGTCTGCTGGTGTGTTTCGGGTCGTTATCGTGCTGGAATGACCATGTAAGGGGCAGATTATCATCGGCATAAGGAAGCATAATGTTCTCAAGGATGGATTTGTAAACAAAACGATCCATGATGTGATTTATAGGATGGATTGGGCCTACACCATGCCAGGTAAAACAACCCCACATCATCACATTTCCCCCTCCATGTTTCACGGTTGGTTGTAAACACTGTGGCTTGTATGTTTCATGTTTATTACGTCTGATGTACTTTCTGCCATCACATGCAAAGAGCTGTACCTTTGTCTCATCCGACCACAGTACGGTTTTCCACTGTTGTGTTATCGAGTTGAGATGGGCACGAGCCAAAGTTAACCTAGCTTTCCTGTTCTTTAATGGCACAAGAGATTTCTTTCGTGCCATTCGCCCAAACAAACTAAACTGGTTTAATCGTCGACGAATAGTACGAGAACTAAAACTAACGTGATGATGAGCAGACAATTCACTTGAATCATTGTTGAAGTTAAGGATCTGTCTTTTTTGGAGAGACGATGAATGATACGGTCGATGTGCGGGGTTAGTTTTTTAGAACGATCTCTGACAGAACCAGTGTTGTTGTACCGCTGAATTGTATGTATACAACATGATTTGCTGCAGTTAACAATTTTGGCATTGGCATCAAATGTTAGTCCTTCATTGCGTAACCGTCTAATTTGTTCACGGAGATCTAGCGATATGTTTTCTCGTTTTCCCATAACTGCTGGTTAAAACATGTACAAGTGAAATTAAAATTGTTGCGTATACAATGTGTATATTAAAATACATCAAACTTACAATGAGGAACCCACGTTTAAGTCGCAAACGCGTTAGGATGCTAAACTTATGTCCTTAAATATTCTGAAACATGCTCCCCTTTTCATAGTGCATCCTCCAAAAGAAATTTTTTTTTAAATACTTTGTTTCAGGCAGTCTCATTTATTTTGTAGCAGGGGTGGAATTAACTTTGAGCCTTGATTTTTCAAATATTGGCAATATTTTTTAGAGCCATTTGGTTGGTGCTAAAGTTTTGGCCACCACTGTAGGTCACCCACAATTTCCTATTCATTGGATTCATCAAAATAGACATATCTGCTTCGGTTACGAAAATAAAAGGGGGGGGGGGGCTCATTTTTTATCCACCCTCTGTATTTGTCTTGAAATTTACAGAGTTACAAATGTTTTCAAACAGAAAGGAATAAAAACAGCTTTTAAAAATTAAAAAAACCTACAAAATGCCTTCTCGGAAACTTAAGTGCAGCAAAAATGATAAATACAGTTAAAGTGAAATTTACAAACTCTCATGCAAATCGGGTGAACCATATTATTTAGAAATGACCTCAAGAAAATTTTCCGATCGATACAAAGGACACAAAAGATCCTTCATCAACAATGATGGGAAATCTAAATTTGCCGATCATCTCATTAAAAAGAAATGCCAATTTGGCAAAGA
>JAHWFO010005382.1:1827684-1838991 GCA_023313115.1 Rhysida immarginata | reverse complement strand
AGTTTTCCTCCTTGATTGTAAGTGATCCGATAGCTCAGATGGCAGCATAGTTGCTACTCACAAATCAAAGTGTGAGGTGGCGGGTTCGAATTCCAGTTGTAACAATTTTTTTTTTACCCAAATAATTATTCAATATATATTATATTTACAAATTTATTTGTGACAACCAACTTTTTCACAAAATTTTCTTTTTCTCAAAATTATTATGCTTATTTTTATTGTTACAATCGGTATCGGATCACTTACAATCAAGGAGGAAAACTTTCCCTTATGTATGGTGCTCGAAACTTTAAACCGTCTTTTTTCAAATTGGCTGAATAGTGCGCCTTAATATTTAAGTATATTAACATCCTAAAGGTACACTACAACTACACGAAGTCTCGTATTAAACTAAAATTCCGAGGTCGTAATGTCCCTTGTTAGATTTTGTAATTTATAAGTTGTAATTTGTAACTTGTACTCTATAATTTGTATTCTTTTACTTGTAATTTTACTTGTAATTTATAATTTAATTAAAGTAATTAATCCTCAGCTAATCACAGCAAGTCACCAAAAAAATATAACTAATGATTGGTCAATCTCGATCCCATCAAAAATTTAAAAAAAAAATTAACACTGCTTCATTTTTCATATCAGGGTAGTTGATGACGGTAATAGTCGAAACGCGTCGATAACGGTAATAGTTATAAATAAATTATCGTATTGTTTAACAATATCAAGACCGGTTCTTACCTTAATTATTGATTATCGTAGAAGTTTTACATAATTTACAAAACCAGCTTGTCTTCTCGCGTAGGATTAATTTTACTGGCAAGAGTTCAAATGTTACTTGTCCTCAACTTTTCTTTTGGCTGTTGCATTTTATATTCTAAAAAGCATTTCCATTTTTTTTTATCTCTTAGTCATTTTTCTCATGCTTTTTCAGCTGTAGCGACATGAGGAGAGTCTTTTGTTTGCATTCGTAATTCGGTACGAGTTTAATCAGATAATGAGAAAACTTGTGCGGAGTGTTTTGAGTTCTCTCAAGAGCGAAAATGACTTAAAGGCCTGATTGTGTTCATGCGAAGAATGAGAGTGAGAGAGAGAGAGAAAATCCAAACAGCCCCCGTTGTCATCTCGCTTTTCAGGATGTTGTTGGGACGAGGTTCCGAGGAGAAGGGGTAAGGAAAGGAAGGAAGGAAAAGAGAGGAGGAGTGGTGAGATGGGGGTAGTAGAAATGAAGGAGAGAGAGAGAGAGAGAGAGAGAGAAAGAAAGAAAGTGCTCCCATTCGCTCCAAGTAGCATTAATAGTTTTGAATGTCTTTTGATAATTTTCACGGGCTTCATGCCGCCGTGCCTTCATTGTAAATAAAACAACCCAGCAGCGCATTATTGTCGCCTCGGAGGAGCGTGAGAGATAGCAAACGGACGAACACTGGTCCAATCCGTCATGTTGAGAGGGTTATAAAATTAAATGAAAATGTTTCCAAAACCACTAAACGCAGCGGCAGCGCCGGCCGAAGAGAATGGGAAGCGGGCGCAACCGACCATTCGAGATACCCGGATTCTGTGACGTCAGCGCGCTTGCTCGCGAGGCTTATCGCGGTTTCGGCACGTGCCGTCTGCCAATCAAGTGCATCGAGCGTCATCGAACGACATGGCCGCCGCTTTCAACGGGAGCGTCGCGCATGCGTGAAGAATTTCCGGTTGGCAGAATGTAATGGAAAAATAAAACGAAGCAGAAAAGGATTTTCGCGGCTGAAACATTGTTGACGTCGAGCAATGAATAGATTTGAGAAGGACGCCCCGTGCCTGCAAAAGTGATCCTCCACCTCCCTTCCGTGTTCGGACTCGCCCAAGAAATTTAAAAAAAAATGGGAAAAAATGCATCCCCCCTCGAAAATTATAACACGTGACAAGTTGAATGGGTGAATCGTTATTATTGCCATAGCGAGGATTTATTCCGCTGCGGAAAGGTTAATAATCGTATTTACAATGAAATGCGTAACAAAACGACTCTTAAAGACGCTCATTCGCAATTTTGTACTTTAAAAGTGTAATAACATTAGATATAAATGTCATTTCTCAAGTACCGCTCTTAAACAGTCATGAAGTTATAACTAAAACAGTTTCGTTTCGCTTGAAGCGCAGAAGATTCCACAATGAGCTTTCAACTATAATTGAAGATTTCATTATGTGATCTAACATTTGAATGCATTTTATACTTAGTAAAACTCTTAAATGTCCTTCGTCCGCAATAAATCTTTCGTTGTTGTGAACGAATCCAGAACGCAACCGATAAAATTTCTTCCCGATATCAGGAGAGTTATAATTCTCTTTCCCATATCAAAGCGTAATTATCAAGAGAGATGATCGATTTTACTCGAATAGACAAATAATTTTCCTAAATTCATCTTGCTCCATGCACTGACGTCAGAGCCAACAAGATTTTCAATAGAAGAACCCTGCTGATGCCATTAGTATACCGAGTTAGCATTACATTAGAGGAAAGTTACCAAAAGCGAACCCGCATTTTATTTTTGACACAAACAGGCAAATCTACGAAGTAAAAAACATTGATAAAAATTGGAACATATGCCTAGTTAAGTTACTTTATAAGTCTCATTATTAAAAACACCACAATTTAAAATATATCAATTTAAAAAAAAAATTCCAAAACATTACTCTTTACCATTTCAAAAAAGGTGCTCCAAAACCGATCCCCCTAATTTTATGAAATGAAATGGATATTAAATGGAGAAAATAAATATTGAATGAAAGAGAACCATTTTTTATTCCTATAAAACAAAAATAAATAGCAAATTCAAATTTATTAATAGAATATCAGGTGTTCAATTACAAATATCATGTGTACTTCTTTACATATATCAAGAAAAATAAAGGCATCTTAGATAACAAAAAAAGGCATATTTTTCCCTAGAAAATCTTTGTAGTATAAACTCTAGATCCTACAACAGAATTCCAAGATGAGAATAAGTAGCCTAATCGTAAAAATAAGGAGGATCGCTGTAGGAAGAGCATGGGGGTCTGGATTAGGACCACCTCAACTATTTTTTTGAATTAATATTTTTCGATAATTATGCATGTTAACTACTTCACACTCACACTAATACACAGCTATTATAATAAGGAAAAATAGGCACAACAGTTAAATCACTTTCCTTCAAAAGCGTGGCACAAAACACGTGAAACTGAGTAGCATAAAAAGTTCCGATATTCACAAAAAACAACAGTTTAAGTAAACAGCTTGGGCGCTGGTCCCTAGTAGACAGCTGCATAAACCACTACATCAATCTTTCAATGCTATGCTGCAGCATTGTACAGAGCAGAATTTGAGGGAGTCCATTTTAGGAGCGGGGCCCGCTTTTGGTCACGTTTCTCTATTACACAGATGGAAGGACAATAATACCAAGCATGATTCTTTGCATGATGACAAACTTACAGTTTCTTATGCAAAATGTTAGAAACTCAAATTTTAAGGGTCTGAAAATCACGCGAAGTTTGCTAAAAATCTGGCGGAAAACGTCATTTAATCTCAAGAATTGTCACCGTTTTCTCGCAGTATTCTATGTAATAGGTAGACAGAGAAATTTCATAATTGACGTAACGACGCCATTTTTAGGGTTTTCGCATCATCTAAAACCCTATTAACAACGGTACAGATGTATCTAACATATATGTCACACGCCATAACTTTTGAAAGGATTGACCTAGAGGCTTGAAATTTTCTACACACGCAGGCCCTATACAGAGGATGGAGCGAAAAATATAGCGAATCTTCTAGGGTAGACCTAACCATGTGTTTTTGTGGTTTCCCCAACTGACTTCCTTTCATGTCTATGGAGTTTTGATTGCGTTTGAGCAATTTATGTCATCAGAGTTTGACTGTTTGACGTCAGAATTAAAAGAACTCTACTTGAAGTAAAGCGAATCCTCCCGCTACTGCTAGTAACATTTTCATGCCATAAGTTATGGCCCATAACGTTTGAAAGGATTGATCTAGAGGCTTGAAATTTTCTACACACGAAGGCCCTATACAGAGGACGGTGCGAAAAATATAGCGAATCCTCTTGGGTGGCCCGGGGCCCCTCAGGGGCCACTTGTATGAATTTCATGTTTCCTTTTTTATCTTTTGAACAAAGAGGGCTAAAATCCTGAAATTTCGTAAATTTGTAGCGCGGTTCTAAAAAAATAAAACCAATATACAAGAAAAGTGATATAAACCTCTAGGGTCCCGCCGGAGGTCCCGAGGCCCCAAATACAATTGAAGCTATAACATTTGAACGGAACGACCTAGGACCCTGAATTTTTGTATATCTATAGTGTGATACTAAACAAATATAGCAAATATACAAGAAATGTGATGTAGGCATATGGGGCCCGCCAGAAGACCTCAAGGCCTCAAATACAAATCAAGTTATAACTTTAGAACGGAAAGGCCTAGAAACCTGAAATTTTTTATATTTTTAGTCTGATACTAAAAAATATAGCCAATAAAGAAGGAAGCTGATACCCCGTCAGGGGCCTCGAGGCACCAAATACAATTGAAGCTATAACATTTGAACGGAAAGGCCTAGGAACCTGAAATTTTGTATATTTATAGTGTGGTACTAAAAAAATATTGCAAATATACAAAAAAGTAATATAGGCCCCAGCAGAGCCCCACAGGCCCCAAACACAAGCAAAGCTACAACTTTTAAACGAAAAGGTCTAGAAATCTGAATTTTTGTTTACGTATAGAAAATTACTTAAAATTGTAACTAATATACACTAAAAACTGGTATAAGCCTCTTGGATCTCGACAGGGGCCCTGAGTCCCCAGTCACAAATCAAGGTATAACTTTTGAACCGGAAGTCCAGAAATCTGAATTCTTGCATATTTATGGTGTGTTACTCAAAATTTTAGCTCTTATACGCTAAAACTTATATATTCCTCTGGGGCCCTGGCAGGGGCCCTAAACACAAACAGAGATATGTTTGAACGAAAAGGCTTAGAAATCTGAAAATTTATATATTTATAGTAGTTTACAGAAACTGTGGATACCGACGTATAAAAAATGGAAAAAACGAAAACATTAATCCACATCAATTCTTTTTATTTCCTCAGATGCGCATTTCGGATTTTACAAATCCTTCATCAGTGAGTGCCTGATGAAGGATTTGTAAAATCCGAAATGCGCATCTGAGGAAATAAAAAGAATTGATGTGGATTAGTGTTTTCGTTTTTTCCATTTTTTATATAGTAGTTTACTAAAAAATTTAGCTAATATACACGAAAAACTGGTATAAGGCTCTTAGGTCTCCACAGGGGCCCAGAAGCCCAAATCACAAATAAACTCTAACATTTGAATAATATAAAGGCCTAAGAAATTGAAGTTTTATATTTTTACAGTGCGTTACTTAAAAATTATAAGACAATATAAAAGGAGACTGGTATACAAGGGGCCCCTGGCGGCCTCAAATACAATTGAAGCTATAACATTTGAACGGAAAGGCCTACGGTCCTGAAATTTTGTTTAATCATAGTGTGGTATTTAAAAATTTCGCTAATCTATATTAAAATTCTATAAGTCTCTTGGCAGGAGCCTTGCGGCCTCAATCTCAAATCAAGCTATAAATTTAAAACCAGAAGTCCAGAAACCTGAAATGTTTTATATTTATTATGTGTTGCTTAAAATTTTAGCTATTACACACTAAAACTGATATAGTCCTCTGAGGCCTCGGCAGGGGCCGCGAGGCTCCAAATACAAATCAAGCTATAACTTTTGTACGAAAAGGCCTAAGAACCTGAAATTTTGTATTTGTGCCCCTCAACTTATTATAGTCACGAGACGCTACTGGTCGTAACATTTTGATGCTAAAACCCTTTTATCGTTGAATAACGATGCCTTAACTAATTTTGAGTTTAAGACATCGATAAGAAACGTTTTGCTTAGATTGATGCACACTATGTAATTATTGTCCTTTCATTTAGAAACAACCTGTATAATTTCCTGTAATTACTAGCCCAATCACGTTTCGAGAACAAAGTGAGTGTCACAAGCCCGTGACAATTTTCAATTCCAGCGAATAAGCGTTTTAGTACATTTTGTAGTTAAGAAACAAGAAATGATAAAGGGTTTTCATAGAGTGTGCCCTGTTCGCGGAAGGTAACCACACTCCCCGTCACCTTAAACGTAGTTTATCAGGCAACATTGCTTTTATAATCAGGTGTGATCGTCCACATTCCCTGCAAGTAATCGGTGACGTAGTTTCATGGTACCAAAAATAAACTGCTTTCTCCTGAACTGAGGCCTAAACGTTAAGAGATACAGAAACATTTCCAGTTACAAGCTTGTTTAGCATCAAATTCCATAAAAAAACAAAAAAAAATTTCCAAATTCGATCAATGGATACTCTAGAAATCGCATTGTAACCATTTTCAAGTTCTTGCGATTGCAGCGCCTCCTATACCAAGTTAACCACTACCTATAACAGAGAAAAAAATATCAGCATGGTTGTTGATACAGGTTCACAGGTCTCGTTCATTGACGAAGAGACCTGTAACCAACTTTTACATGCTGGAATGTATTCCACAGATATTCAGGTCAAAGGTGTGAGTGGAAATATCATGAATGCCAGAAAAGAGATTAAGTTGGGCATACTTATTCAAGGAAGGTACCTGAAGGATAAATCCTTCCTAGTATGCCTCTTGAGCGGTCGCCCATACCAAGGAATTCAGGGGATCGATATTCTGCGTAACATGAACTTCCATTGTTTGTCAGCAAGCATGTTGATGGTGAAATCAATGCATCCTAGGACTACATATGAGAACACCCTGTCATGTGAAGTACCTAGAAGGTCCTTTGGTCCATTCAGTGTTATTGAGTGGACAAGCAAGGATGAAATCCTGGTGCAGGGAATCGAATTTGGCACCTTTCAGTCAAAGAGGTAATGTACAGTAGAAGATAGTCAGGGAGATGTTATATCAAGATGAGGTATTTTTCAAAAATAGAAACAGACCCAGGAAACATGTGGATAGGCAAAATAATAGCAGGAAAAATTGTGATCCTTTGAAGCACCAGGATCAGAGCAGTTATAGTATCTCTGTTGCATGTTTCCAGCCTCACGTTAGGTAAATTTATGGGTGTTGCAACTTTGTTTATTTATAGATCGTCATTTGTGACGTTCCAGGTTAGTTGGAAGTCACGTGGGTCCGGCGGAGGGGGGATGGTGGTATTAGAGTTGTATGATTTTTCCTAATTTGCTGCTGATTTATGAATTTTAGCGATCTTGTTAATAGTATGGTATTTATTGTCACTGTTATCTAGTCATAGAATTATTCATTTATTGTATGAACAGCTGATTTGTAATTGTTTGCGGTATTGTGTGAGAGGCGTTGTTGCGTGTGTGTGCTCTGTTGGCGGCTGGGATTGTTGCCGCCTATTCTAGGATGATCATCGCAGCTTCCAGCAGAGTATTGTAGTGTAAAATTCGTGGAAAATGTGTTTTTGTGAGCGTATGTTTTGTTTTTGTTGCGCGTGTTGTTGATTTTTATGTTGTTGTTGTGTCTACATGAGTTAGTTTTCTCTTGCGACTGAATTGTAATATTTCTTTGTCATGTTGGAATGACTTTACGGCCACTCTGTATAATTCCGATACTCCGGTAAAGTAACATCGATAAAGCATCAAATTGAGGTTAGATTTTTCCATTAATTTTTCCAGTCTTGAAAAAAATTTTCCATTAATTTTTGCGTGAATAACTCAATGAGTCCTACAGACGATTCTGATTTCTCCAGAAGCGGGGTATACAAAATTGAGTTGCACCTCAATGTGAGTGCTTCCTCATTGACTGTACGAAGAGATATTTCAAGGAGAGGTACAATGAGCGCAAGAGATCCTACCTGAATGGTGATGATAAGTCGGCTTTTGCCGATCGCATTTTAAAACAATAACCAGTTCGGTACAATAGACGATGTGATGTCGATACTCAAAGTGGAATCTGACCACAGGAGAATACTGATCCATGAGAACCTGATGATCAGAAGATTTACAAAAGAATTCCCGAATAAGATCTTGAATGGCCAAACCAACTTCGAGAACGCCGTAAACAACATTATAAGCCAGCATCACCGAAGAGACGTTAACTCATCCAATCAAAACTGATCCTTTATTTTTGTTTATTTTAGAGATCTTTATCTGTTTATTCCTGTTTTTTCATTTGCTGTAATTGTTGTTCCTTTATAATCCTGTATTTCACTTGCTGTAACATGGCTAAGTCGCCCGCCATTCAGTGCTTGGCTTGTTCAGTTTTCTCTGATTAGCGGACATAAATCATTAATTCTAGAGCTTCGGCTCACTTACCTTGTAGATCTCCATTTGCCCCGATGATGAAGTTATTTCGAAACGCGTTGGCTTCATTAAACATCTACCGTTTTCCTATGCCTGGACCTTTCCTTTTCTTGTTTTACACAGTAATTCTGACCATTATGCAAGTCTTAGATGCTGTTGAATTTCTATTTAATAAAATATTGTTTATGTCAAATTGGTTTAGACCAATTAGACTATGCTCTACAATTTCATCTAACGAGGAAAAAGTTAAGGATAAAATGGTATTGTATAAAGGGGACGGGGATAATAATAAATAGCGTATTTTTACGCATTCATAATAAAAACTTAATTACAAAACATTTGAAAGACCTAATTATATTGCCCTTTGAATAAAGTGAAAGGAAGGGTACTTCCTGGACACCCCGTATAAGAAAATACATAAAACTTGAGTGGGTCGATCTTGTAATGATCCCGCTAGTATAAAACTCTGGGAAGGTTGTGCAAAGACAATTTTATAGAGATCTACATTCGAGAATTAACTTTACTGTTTTGAGAATTATAGCTTTCTCATTTAAAATACTGTATCCTCCAACTAAACTATTAAGCTTCTAAATTTTTATTGCATGTCATTATGGATAATTACACATTGAACGAGAGAACGAGAGAGAGAGAGAGAGAGAGAGAGAGAGAGAGAGACGTGGTAGATCCATAACAGTTCATTTGAATTTCAACCCTTTCCTTCCGGCCTTCTCTCGGTTTTTCGATAGTTCCTTCTTGGAGGATAATTAAAATTTTTAGTAATAGGAGGAAGTTTAGCAGAAACTTATTACTCAGTGAATGCTTGGATTTTTTAAATAGCCTCACCTCTTCCTTCGACCTTTTCCTCATCGATTGAATGCTCGGGCTACAAACAAAGCATTCTGTTTGGCATTCTGTTAAAAAACCTACTAATCAAAGCTAGAAAAATATTTCGAAATACTGGAATTTATTTTTAATTGGAATACTGAAGCAATCTTTGTAGGAAAGAGTAATTTAATTCCGTAATAAGATTTTCCT
This sequence comes from Rhysida immarginata, assembly GCA_023313115.1. Classification (NCBI taxonomy): domain Eukaryota; kingdom Metazoa; phylum Arthropoda; class Chilopoda; order Scolopendromorpha; family Scolopendridae; genus Rhysida; species Rhysida immarginata. Next base: position 1,829,625 of record JAHWFO010005382.1, on the reverse strand, counting down.
TGAAACAAATAAAATAGTTAACCTTGTACAAGTTTATAATAAATTACGATATACGACTAAACTTCATAGATTACATAGTCCAATAAAAGATAAATTTTTAAAACCTTTTTAACGTTAACAGATGATTCTTATGCTTATTTTTCAGCTGAATCCGTATCTGACCGCAGTTTTTGACGTAGAATACGTCTTACGTTTCGAGACTAGGATGCCACGCTTAAATCGTGAATGTCACGAAAACTTTAATAACGTGAAAACTATTAATGATAGAAGAATGATCAATATCGCATTCGATAGAGTATAGAACAAAGCATGTTTTAGACCATCACTGATTTCGTGCTGACCTCATTGGCTGACGCAAACGCAGTGCAAAGTCGAGTCAGAAAATCTGCTCTATGGCGGATATTAAATTAGTTTAGCTCCGGCTTCCTTTGTGCTACCACGACGTTTGAGGTGTCATTTGTTTTATCTTTCTGCGCTTTATAAAATGGCTTAAAATTTACACCTCAAGATTCAATAGTGTCTAAGATATCGGCCTTCGCAGTGTGGAAAATTCGCAAAAATTACAAAATTTCCAAATTTATGCTTAATAAACACGAGAAAAATTATAGAAACCATCACAGTAATATAGCTCGAGAGATGGGGAATCCAAAAAGACCCGGATGTCCGAAGTTAAGCGTCAATAGGCTCAACAGGAACGCCTCAAAGTTGAGGCGCTGCGCCGCCAAGATGAACTATAGCTCGATACGAATGCGCCAATAACTGAAACTTCGACAAAAATAACGTATGTGATGACATAAACGTTTCTACATGGAGTGATAGTATTCAACCAGTGGAAGTCCCTAAGGAGCCATAACCGTCAACATTAACAGCATCTTCACCAAATATGATTTAAGTAAGAAGCGACATATATGCGAAAATTTGGGAGACTGAATTCATATTTAGTTTTATAGTCATTAACAATGAATTTGGATATTCCTGTAATGTTTATAATAGATTTAAGTTTGAGAAGGACTTACAGCACCCACATAACGGTAGAGTGATATGTTTGATCTATCAGTTTCATGAGTCCAATATGAACGATTTCATGCTGTGCATTCATTGTAGAACAAATTTAAAACTATTAGACACGCTGGCGGGATGAGGTATCTTCTGCGTCAACCATTTGATGAGCCACATTTGTAGACTAGTTGCCAACATTTCGACCGTTTTGCCAGAACAGATACACAAAGCTAAGTAGAGACGTGCAATGATGGACAAAGAAGATTTAGATGAAAATTCAACAGGCTAAATCTATGAATCAAAAATATGATGAGAGACCGGCAGAATTAGATAGCTTAAGTTTAGCTCCTTTTATTGCATGGTATACACCGGTAATGAATATAAGACATATCAAGAGAAAAGATGTTTATGATACAGATGGCCATGAAACCACTGAACAACAAAATACTGATAATGAAAACGATGGAGCCTATGACATTTTTAGTTCAAACATCAATACCTATAAACGCAGAAATGTGGGCACAGAGTGATTAGATACCGTCATTATAGCATCGATGACACAATCAATTACAAGCCTGAAATGGTTACATTGTTCTATCCAATTCGCCATGAAGTTGTAGATGTATTAGATGTACACAAATTCATCCAATGGTACAATGCGAACGAGGTGAACATTTTAGCTAGAAGGAAAGAATACGAAAGCAACAGATATTAGATGCATTGATGGAAGAACTTAGAGAACTGTGCAAGAAAGACGACTTTCAAACAACTTGCAAAGAGAACAATATGAAAGATGAGTACATGCGAAGTATTGTTGGCGAGGCGGGTTATGAGAACAACAATGAATTCGAATACGAGACCGGCAAGGATATCGCACTTGTAAGAAAGTGTAGCAATGTGATGTCCAAACATCTGCAGAGTAATGTGAACAGAAAGAGTTGG